>JAQIXU010000507.1:0-31641 GCA_034701245.1 Strigamia transsilvanica | reverse complement strand
TCTTGGTGTTTGACCTACTGGTACGTCACCATATTGTACTCTACTAACAGGTACACCATCTTAAAAAGATTGGGAATAAATAAAATTGTAAAAACGGTGAAAATTACCTGTGGCCCGACCTATCAAGCTTTCCCGGTACTAAATTTCTTCCCAGTCCATCCCTGAGCGTCTTCTGTCAAGTTCAGAGGTGAGCACGCGCATGTAAAGGGTTAAGTTAGGACGGGTTTCATGCAGATTAGCGTTGGGAATTAGAAATGGGGACCATTCATTCAAGAGTTGGGTTAGGGGGAAGGGAAAAAAAGGGGATTTGTGGAGCCATGACACTTGAGACAGACTGCGATGTGATAGATGTGACGTCATGTTGGTTTCTTATAATTTGCGTCTACGAGGGAGCAAAATTAGCTGTGGGAGTTTCGAATTTTCTGATTTTTTTGTCTGTAATTGAAGAAATTCGAATTTTTTTTTCTTTCTTTTTCCAAAGATAAAAAGGAAAAGGGGACAGATGATGGTTCAGGTGTTGTGGCTGGAAACGGGAATTCGATTAATCACACTGGTGGAAATAATTGGAACCCGCCATGCTTTAAAAAAAAAAAAAAAAAAAAAAAAAATCCCTCGTCAGAAGTAGATGAATGGCCCCAGGCTGCTTCACCACACCGTTGCGGACCCTCTTCGACTTTTTTCTTCGCGTTCTCCCTCCCAACCTCCCCTTTTTGCTAAAATATATAACTCCGGAAACGCCCTAAGACAGGCGCATCATGCGAGACACAACACGGAGCACTAGCGAATCGTCTTCGGTAGCTGATTCTGACACGACCAATGTGAAATAAATTAAACGAGATAATAAAAAAAAAGTTGAATTATTTATTAATTTAATTAATTTATTAATTTTTAATCCTCTAATAATTCTTTGAGGTTAGAACTTTGGGCGTTTTCTGACCGCCTTCGAATTTCTAACTTTTGGTCGTTGATTAATGAAAACAGCAGTTCGTCTTACAAAGGTCCACGAATTTCACTCATCTCTACAACGATTATCCGTATTGTAACTCATAGTGGGTCGGAAATCCATTTCATATAAAATGCCTACTTGAAAAGGTCTCCTTTTCTCTTTCTATTCCTCGTTCTTTTGCCAGTCCTGTGTCAGCGGTGTTCATTGAAGCGTGTAATCAAGGCATTGGGTGGCTTTGATGGACGCCATTATTGGCGCCTTGACCCCGGCACTGGAGGTCACTCTCAATCCGGCTAGTGGGCTCAATCCCCCCACTGTCTCCATGGCAACACTGACCTGGCTTGAAGAGATTGGAAAATGCCTACTTATCATGGAACATAAAACCTGTTATAATCGAATGGGAATCGACGCACGAAGATTGTTTGAAAGGAAATAAATAAAAGAATATATAGAATAAAATGTTTCATTTTAAAATTTTATTTATTTATTTATGCAGTATATTGCAGCAATGACCTCTGATGGACACCAGACCTGTTACTTGTGTCACTTTGGAATGTGTGTGACGCCATTCTTGGGGCTCCACTCTTGTCTTAGTTTTCGAGTGCAATAAAACCTCAGTCTAGTTTGAAACTTACTCACTGATGCACCTCTCTAAATTCACTGCTACACATCTATATTCAACTGCTGTGAGAATCTAGCAATGTATTTATTTATTTACTTATTTTATTGTGTGTTTTGCTTTGAACTCGAATTTGGTGTGACTTGCGATGGCGAGTAAGTAAATTTGCACATTGAAATGAGCCATGAGAATGAGTGACGTCACCCAGACAGTGGAATTAATTCCATCATTCTTAAAAGGAAAGCGAGAGAGAGAGAGCGAAAGAGAGAAATTTCACTTGATCGCAAGTGCTGAGTCTGTCTCGTTCGTCTTTCCCTTTGCTCCCCTTCCTTCTTCTCTTCTCCCTCTCTTTGAAGGATTGGCTCTAAAATAGACGAGAAGGGGAAGGTTTTGCAGGATATGCAAATCCATTCTCCTCCGTGAAAAATGTGGGAGCCTTCACGAATTGGGTCTCGACTCGAGCTGATAATTGTCAAACGTTGAATGCACCCTTAATTCTCAATGCATTATTGTATCCGTTCGACATGTTGTTAAATGACGTGATATTTCTTGCGCAAACTGACACATACTGTACATTACGAGCCATACCCATAATGGTAAAAGTCGTTTGTTTCTCTCTCGACTCTTGTGTCTATTTGCAGACAGGTGCTCTGGCGTGGTTTTGCTTTGCTTCTCTTTGCTTTGATTTGCTTTGCCCAGCTTGCTGGGTCCTGTCACGCGCTCTTCAGCCATTTTCTCCATTTCCCTCGGGTCTTTCCACCGTTGCCGGGCCATTACCGCATGGCCCTACGAAAAGAGGACAGCTGACAGACGGCGTAAGATGACCTAGGCGCATGCGCCTTGACTGCCTCTTCGTGCGGCTGATCCCATCAATATCCGTGACAAGTCTATCTGAGGTACAGCACGAGCTACTCAGCTCAATGTGCACGGAAAAATCATTTTCGGACTGTCGAATCTCGATGATGACCGACTTTTTCCATCTCGGGGCCCCGAAGAAGGAAGGTGATTTCTCCGTTAGTGTTTTTTTCCCAACCACTTCACGTTTGTGCGGGGCGGGGGCGGGAGCGGGCGGGATGGGGCTTCGAACTATATTTGCATTGATGGATGCTCAAATATAGAAGAATAAAAATGAACTGTTTTGAATATTAAGTTTGGCTGTTTTTATATTTCGAGTGATATTGAAATGAATTCCGCCCCTCTTTTCTGGTTTTGTATTGTGTTGAAAGGGTTAAGTGCGCGGGGTCTCGGACTTTCTTTTTATAATGTTAATTTTCGGTTTATTGTACGTGGTGAAGCGACCTGGTTATAAGGACTTGCCAGGTGCGTTCGTGTGTGAGGATTCGCTCTAGGTGAGGTGTCGCGTCTGACCCGGCGTCCCTAATTACCTGTTCGTTTCCACTCGAGTGTCCCTCGCTGTTTTTCGGGCAAACGACGCACGACTTCGCGCGCGCCAGGCCAGGACAACTTTTTTGCTTTGGCCACAGCGAATCCGAGCACAAATGCTAGCGTTCAACGCTCGTTTTCCTGCATGGTGGAGGCAATTATGGTGTGAAAGGCGCTTTGACCTTTTGGGTTTAACCTTTAATTAAAGAATTTCGAGGATAATATTTTCTGGTTTTGATTTTTCTCGTTTGTTTTTGTGGTCACTTTGTCGGTTTGTGTGTCCATTTACGATGAATAAACATAGAATTTTGTTTAAATTACAAATTATAATGAATAAAAGAGAAAAAATTTAATTATTCACGATTTTAGCTTGAAAACAACAAGAAAACTGAACAAAATTCACGGACAAGGACAACAAGTACGAGAATATTTCCCTTTTTCTTTCTGCAACAGAGTTATAAAGTAGAGAAATTTGCATATGGTGAAATTTAAAATTTTAGTTGCAATAAGATTTCCATTGTGAACATGTAGATGGGTGTGGAGGGCGTGTGAATAATTGATAGGACGTGCAATGATAAGAAGAAAGCAGAAGTAAAAAAGAAAAAATATATATATATAAGAGAGAAAAGTGTTGGCTGCCACTTAATTGGGCTCGTCACGGTGGCACATAAGCTTCCTTTCATTTAATAATGACCTGAAGTATTTATGAAAATAAAGTTGAATTATTCACTCTGCTGCCGTATCACGAACATTACATTATCATATATAAAACTAGACGTCCGGATGTGTGATAATATTTGAAAAACGAGTATGCTTATATTCATTTGCCACTCATTTAGCTAACTCAAGAGCTGAAAAAATTTATTCGACTAATAAAAACGGGAAAAATGAGCAACACAAAGAAGGTATAACGGACACATGCCTTTTTATCACGTGGAAAAGAATGGCGATGCTCGAATATCTCTTATATCCCGACACGTTCCGACTGGTAATTCACGATTCAAAGGTTTACTTTGGAATTTAAAAAAAAAAAAATTATCATGTTTTGAGTACAAAGTTTTGACTAACTTATTTCTTTTTTTAAATTTTTTTTTTCGGTAAAGTTTATCGTGAGAAATATGGTGGGGTTTATTGAAGCGTGGAAGAAGTCGGTGAAATTCTCGTGTGTAATTAAATGTCTACTTGCGTAAATATCATTAGCCGTATACAGTTAAGTGCAGGTGCGCATTAAGATTAAAAGACTTAGTTAACTTTTTCGCTCGATGAACATCCTTGCGAATCTATTTTTTTTTTCTTGTTGCAAATGGTATTAAGAGTCTACACTGCTTTTCATTAGGATTCATCTTGCTGTCGAGTTGAGTCTCGATTTGACTTTTCAACTGCGTGATGGGGCCAGCAACAAATTAATGAAAATTATAAATTTAAAAAAAAAATCAAATAAATTAAAACTAAAACTTTGTTTTGCTTCTTAACATCTTCCAAAATTTTAATTGAAAAAAAGTAAATAAATAAATAAAAATATTAAAAATATTTTTTAAAAAAATCTCAATTTTTATTCAACAGATACAGCTATTTTCTTTGTCCACTTTTGAATTTTTTCCGTTTCTTATCGTGCGTCATAACTCTTCCTCTGCCATCTATGTTACCGTGACGACGCGCGTCCTCTTAGTAATCGATACTCGAGGATCATGTGACCGGAAAAGCATTTTCTCAGTGCAAAAACAAGAGGCGGCAGCCATTGTTTACATCCTCAGTTTAACATATAACTAAAGAGTGGAGGGAAAAAGAGTTGCGTCTTAAGAAGTTAATTGTAGGCGTGGGCGTGTTCGGAATGGAAAGCAGAGGAGGCGGGTGGGGCGGGGGGTGCGGGAGGTGCACGAGGAGGTAGAAGTGTGTTGTCTTTGTCATTTGATTAAAGTCTGTTGGTAACACAAAGACGCTGCTTGTCTTATTAGCTT
The DNA here is from genome assembly GCA_034701245.1 of Strigamia transsilvanica. Taxonomy (NCBI): domain Eukaryota; kingdom Metazoa; phylum Arthropoda; class Chilopoda; order Geophilomorpha; family Linotaeniidae; genus Strigamia; species Strigamia transsilvanica. Next base: position 26,735 of record JAQIXU010000507.1, on the reverse strand, counting down.
GCGTGCAACTCGAGAAGTTTTACTCCTTCGGTGATTAGAAGCGTTCAGGATGGATGTGGGTGGGTGGGGGGGGGGGGGGGGGTGGGGAGGGGGGAGGGGTGGTCGGCCAATTTCCGTTGGGAATTGAAGAAAGAGGAGACAGACGTCCAATCAGATTTCACCGTCCCATCGCTAGGTTTTATAAATTAATTCTTAGAGAGCGAGTTGGGCTTTCTTTTGTTCGCGAAGTAAAGAAAACAAATCGTGGTCTGACAAGATTGAGACTACTGTAAGCTTATTCTTGAACTCGAGACATGCGATAGTAACAAGGGGATTATAGTGTATCGGAAGGGGGGGGATTTGACCTCTTTGACTGATTGTTTTTTAATTCTGTGGTGTAAAATGACCTCTTGTTTTGATTTGTTTTTGACCTGGGAGCATTGTTCAACTGTAATCTATATATAGAAGTGAACTAGAATGTTTGAGAATTATTTCATTTGGATTAAATAAATGTTTATTTCATGGGAATACTGCAGGTTTTTAATTGTAAGTCATTTTACATGGTTCTTATCCAAATTAGCAGTTTCTATGAACATTTCTACATAAATTAGCAACGTTTAGGTATATTTTGTGTAAATTGTCAGCTTTTAGGCAAATTTGTATGTAGATTAGCAACATTACAGCCTAAAGAAAGTGACACTTTCTTTAGGCTGTAATGTTGATTCTTCTGATGCATATAAATCATAGCAAACACATCATTTAGTAGAACAGACCTAAGACGGTGTAAGTTAAGATATACCCGTACGGTATTACTTATATGGAACTCTACTTGTCATTGTAGTTCACTATATGGGACTGAGTACAGTTTAGAAAATACCTTTTATGCATAAATTATTAGCGTTTAACGGCTAAATTTCTGTAGACACACACAATTTACACAACCTAAGAATTAGCATTCTTGAATGCGTGTGCTACATACGACTAGATTCCCGTGTTCACAAATCACCTGGTTTTTATCATGCTACGAGGGTCAAGACGGATTTTTAGACAACGACCTCTCTGTGCTGTATGCACCTCGTGTAAATCAGCCTATTAGTGTGTAAATAGCTGAGGCATGCTAATGTGTTGAAATAATAACATTTAATTACATTTTTCCAAAAGTTAGCTGTGCTAGACACATTTCCGGGCATTGTGTATATGTAGCTCTTCCCAAATCTATTACCGGTGTTGGTTGTTATAATTAGCTTTCTGTTACAAAGTTAGTTACTATTTACTGTTTTCTTGTAGCACTGTTTCTCATAGTGAAACCTCAGAAATGACAGCAATAGGTCAAAGAGTGACATTTTTGGTTTATCTCTTCACATATACAAAACACAGGCATTTATTGCTATGTTTTTAGAGAAATTGACTGTTTGTTGAAGCAGTGGATTGAATGAGCTGTTATTTTCAAAACAAACTGAGGTTTTTATTGCTGTTGAAAACTGATACAAAAGGGGCGCTCCTAAAAATGGCGCCAGTAAGGGAAACATGTTTGTGTCATAAAACTAGGGAAGTGGACGAACATTCCAACACAACACAAATAACAGTGTGGTCACCATCAGAAGAAAATACACTGCATTTATAACCCATTTATAGGCCGAATTAGTTAATTTTCCCGTTACTCAGCATTTCCAAAGACTACAACATTTTAATGGCATGTACGTTGGCAAAAATATCAGTTGTTTGCGTTTTACCTTTTAAAATATTTGTAGATTTTAGGACCAAAACGGTAGTACTAATTAAATATTTCAGGTTTACAGTGTAAGAAACGACACTATCTTGCAATGGGAATTATTGATTACGGTGAATTAAGGTGCCAGCTTTACCTTTTTTTCTCTCGAAAGCTGATTTTGGATAAGGATGTTAAGTTCAAATTTTACTTCAAATGAAGGTGCTAACGATGAAGTTCACCTGTTTGTCTTAGAGTTTATCTCTATAAGAAAAAGAAGACGGGGAAAAAAAAAGTATTGCACGTGGATTTTTCCAACTGACAGTTTTCAAATGACTTTTGTTTTGGTTGTTGAAACATCAAAACTGTTTGTGTTTGAATAAGAAATGAAATAAATCGTGCGCATATGCTGTAAATAGTATTGTTTACGTGTACATAGATGGATATAAACTTATTTTTTTTTATTCCCATTGATTCATCATTCAAATATGACATTTTTTTGCTATTTCTTTCATTTTGTTTGTCAGTTTATTTTGTTTGATCTGCATTGAATAAACAAAAAATATACCATTATTAAATCCATTGCTGCTTTCCCTGCATTGTCCATAGGGAGAGAAAAAGCCAACGTTTAGGCGGGCGATTCATTAGAAAAATTTCAATAAACACAAGACTGTTGTTGATATTTATTCATCAAGTGAAAAAAAAATAAGAAGAATGTAAGAAAAAGATGAAGAAGGGAAAACTTATGCTGGTTTTTGCTTTTTACAGTCCATGCAGAAAAGCCGATTTATCGGCGGGCAATTCAATTAACATTCGATATAATTTTTTTCCTTTAAATTTCTTATTTATTTAACTTTTTAAAATTTTTTATTTTACAGGAACGAATCAAGTGATGTCGCAACGTGCCTACGGCTTGGGAAACGCATTGCCATTCGACTTAATCCTTTGGTTACTCCCCAAGGTACAATAATAACATAGAAATTCCCGCCCTTCACTTTATTTTCGTAAGCAAACAAAAATGAATTTTGTCTCACAAACAGAATGCACAATGACTACAAGGAATTCGCTCTCGCATTAAACAGGGAGAGTTTTTCGGCAATTGTGCAAAAACTTTTTAATGAATGTCTTCATGGTCTCTAAGGAAGAAAACGGCAGTCTCGAGGCTATTGTACATGCGTCCAGGTGGTGATTAAAATTAGAATCATTAGCGGGAAAGATGTTTAGGGTTAAAGGAGAAAAAAAATAGAATTTTGATGCATTTTTTTTTTGCATTGGATTTAAGTTTTTCCTTTATCGTTAGTTTGGTGCGTGTTAAAATGAAGTGGATAATGTGTTTCGAATGGTTCGCATCAAGCCATCATTTACATTGCTTTTGCGCTCAAGTTCCAGAAGAAAGAGAAAAAAAAATTAAAACATGAAAAATTAAAAAAAAAAAAAAAATCTCCTAACGAATATTGGCCATTTTATTTGCATATTCAACGACATTGCTATCGAGATAAAAATTCCTCCTTTGTAAATTATTGTGTATTGCCTCGCAAAAAGGTAACATTAACAAACATTTCATTAAGAGGCAGCTTGCCCATTAAATCACCGGAATTCCGCTTTAATCACACACACGTCACATTCTCATCTGCATCTTATTGAGAGTCGAAATGAAAAATAATTAATGTTCATTTGGGGATAAATTGAGCTGAGTTTTAGGGTTGCCATTATTCGCATCTATTCTATAATAAAAACTCCGCCGTTGCAGATATAACGCAATAACGATGCATCCATCGTTTAATAACACATCTCAATGGTCCATTTTTAATTTCTCCTTCTCTTTTAAGTGCAACAACACGAAGGCTTTTAAGATTTTTACAACTGATCAACAACAAAGACACACTAACTTTGGCTACAAACTACAAACTGCAAACTCTGAATCATTTGCGAGCGGGAAAAGGGGTAGGCGGGGGAGACCGTGAGTTGGGAAAAACTTTTTAACACATTTGCAAAATCGGAAACTTTAGCTGCACTCATTTTCCTCGTTTTATTATTACATGACGTGGACAATATCTTTGATCGTTCGCGGCCCCCTGGCATTTAAAGCTTCCATAAATGAAAGCGTGTGCTCGTGCCCTGTTTTCTCTCTCTCTCTCTCTTACTCATTCGCTTCTGGACTAATGGCAAAAGGAGGGAGGAGGAGAAAGAGGTCCTGTTATTGTCAAGATACCCCTTTCCATCCACCCCCATCTCTCTCTCTCTTTCTCGTCTTGCGCGTCTCCCTTCCCCCTCTTTTCTATACTTGTTCATAACCCTTTCCCCGAGTGTTGGAAGGGGTTGTTCCCTTTCCGCTCACCCTTTCCCGCCTAAACCCATCAAGCTCCTCACGACATCCGGGCATTGCGTTACTCCGGACAGCTCGAGCACCAATGGTGTCGCCGCGCTGGGACGCTGAAACAATGGCGTGGGTGGAGCCAGCAGTGATTTTGCATAATGAACGCCCTTATCGAACTTTGCCGCTCCGGGTTTAGATGGCTGCGGGGCATTGCTTCGCTCGACCACGTCATGGACCATCAACATCTTCATCCGGGCAATTTTTTTTTATGTGTAATTTCGCCCTCCTTCTTCCTCCGAAAACTTCGATTTCCGACACCTGAATCATGTGTTGGCGTAAAAAAAGAAAAGCAGAATCATAATAAAATGCGTGCTTGTTTGGTTTTGTCAATATGGAGGTGCATTAAGATAAAGAAAAGGCACTGAAAAGCGGGGGATACACTTCATAATTAAGATGTTAAACACTAAGCACATTAAGTTTTAGGACGGTCATTACTCACGCCAACTGGGGTCTGGTATTTTAGAGGGAAGTGAAGCACGGCAACTGCTTCTCCTCCTCCTCATCTTCAGGATGCCAAATTATTTGTCTGGACCCAGAATAAATAGTTTTCAATTAAGGCGCCTGCTCGCGTTTTCTCCCTTATCAAATGGATGATGGCTGCCACGCATCTGAGCTCGTTTTTGTTTTTTATTTTCTGCTTGCAACTGCAAACTTGGCCGTAGTTTAGATTATATGTTTTAATTCCCAACGCTTTGCGATTTATTTTTTATTTTTTTAGGTTTTATTTTTATTTTTACCCACATAAAGACGTATAAATATTTTTCTAAAAGCCCGAGTGTATCGAGTTGTTTTTCGGGGTGGTTCTTTGCACATAAATTATGAGTTCCTTTTGGCTCATCACTTGAGCTTAAAAATTTAGACAAAGAGATCAGAGCTGTGAGTCTCACTCACTCTCATTCTTTCTCTCTCTCTCTCTCTCTTTATCCTCTGTTCACAGAACTTTTTATTTTTTTTATTTTTTTTTTTTTTACTTTTTTTTTATTTTCAGTATAAGCAACTGAGATTGAGAAAATTTATACCAAAAGAGAGAGAAAAAAGATGTGGGTGGAGAGAGAATAGAAGCGAGAGATCTGTAATGAATTTTTAAGGTAAATATGGAGAAGTTTAAAGCGCTATTGCTCATGTGACAAAGTTTTTACGCATATAATTTTTTTTTTTTACTTTAATTTGATGGGTGGAAAAATTTGGGAAGTTTTTAAGTTGTTTCTATCGTGGCATTTTTTTAACTTTTGGAAAGTCGAAAGGAGTTCCTAAAGTGCTTTTATAAATAAGTTACACAAGTTTTGATGATGAAAAAGTTTTTGATGAAGAAAATGTGTGGGAAATTTTAAGTAATTAATTTTGAGAAGTAAAAAAAAAAAAAATGGCGCTTTGTGTTTATAGCCAAGGGGTATGTTTGGATTAAAGAGAAAAAGTTTATAATCTAATGTTTATCTTTGAAATATGAACTCCCCGCTTTGCGTGAAACACGCGGCTGTTGCATAACTAAGTTTTGCTAAAGACAAACGTATAATGACTCTTGTGAGAGGAAAGGAGTGAAGGAAGAGGGGGAAAAAATGTTAATTAATAATTACAAATATTAAAATCAATATTGGCACACAAGCAAATGACTCGGGTTGCCGGTTTTCTCAGAGTACATACCATTCACACAATGTTGTCTTAATGACGATTCTATGCAAATAAAATTTACTCCTTTATGAAACGACTTTGTTTAAAGTAGGTTTCTTTTTTTTCATCATTTTCCGAGTTCTTGATGCTAAGGAAAAAAATGCAAAGGGGGCTTTTGTGATTTTAAAACGTGAACAGTTGCGCGTTTTGGATGAATTAAAAATTTTTTCCCGGGAAAAAAATATTATTAAAGACAAATCATGTTGGATTTGGAGCATGTGCAAAGCTAATTTGTTTTTAATCATTAATTCGAGCAAACTTTTGTTTCGCATTTTTATTTCTTTCGGGAAAATTATTTTTTAAAACATTAAAAAGCATTGAATCATTCACAAGCGCTTAAACCAAAAAACGGTTTAACTCATTTCATTTGTCTTTCGAAAATACTCTTCAAACAAAATATTGTTTTAATATTAGTGTTTTTTTTAAGCTCAAATTAAATGAAGCGTTTTCCATTTTACAGCATTTTAAATACGAAAACACCGCCCGCAAGACGACTTGCCTTCAAAACACTCGCACCGTGCAGAGAAGTTGACCGCTGGGTACGTTCCTTAAGCATGCCTATTTCTATTTCCCACCACTTTGAACTCACCTATTCCGCAATTTAATTAACAAATTATAAAAATGTTATCATTAAAAATTCATATTTCTTTTCCTCACCTTTACACACCTCCTTCTCAGGTATTAAACCTAAGCGCAAAGCCCAATGGCAACAGCATGATTCGTGCATTTGTTGTGCAAACATTCAAATTCCTTCGCACAGCATTGGAAACATTATCAACCAAGCACGCACATCCACCTAATTATCACCTTTTAATCCCCCACCTTAATCCTCACAGAAAAACGAAGAAGAAAATAATAATAATTCTTATTTACCTGAGCTCCAGAAATGCACAACATTTTACACTTTTAGCTAGCAAAATCCAATCTGTTCCTCAACTCAAAGACTAATAAGAGTTGGTTCGTCTAGGGAACACTACCAGGGTATATTGACCTTATTTTTTAGCGTCTGCGTGTACACCTAAGGAAAAAAAGGGGTGACGCGGGATAGGCGAATGAGAGGGTCTGCGAGTTTTTTTTTCTAAGGGGGTACAATAAGAAAGCGCATGCCGGCAATTGTATAGGCCAAGTATATAGGAGTATATCAGGGGGTGACCTGTGCAGTCTGCTTGCCATGTCGTCGTATCAGCCGGCTGGGTACTGGCGGGGTAAAAGGGGTAAATCGAGACGGGGCAACTCCCCCCTCACCAACTCTTTTCTTTCTTTGGGTCTGCCGTGTTTCTGGTGTGGCACAAAAGGATTACAGCTATCAATGGAGGAACCGTCTGGGGCCCTCATCTTTCGGGCCGGCCCGAGGTGCCGCAAGAATAGGCAGTCAATGGGCAAGTCAAGCCGTCGAGTACAATGCACTCTTGACGATCACGTGACGGAAGCTTTTTATTTTCCTCATCTCCGTCTTCCTGTTTGATCTGTTTACACTGGACATTGTCGTTGTAAGTGATGCCAGACGCTCTCTGATTAACCTTGCTTCGTGGGGTCCCGTTCAATCAACTCGCAGGCCCGCCCCTGAAACAATGGCAGCGTGTTGTTGTGTTTTGACGCCAGTTTGTCGTCTCTGCCACCGTCGGAGGAGGAGGCCGCACGCACGCACGCTGGCTCCTTTCTATTTGTACACACTTGGAGTAATTTCTTAGCAGTTGATACTACTGTGTGCTGAAATGGTTAAAAAATCGTTTTAATTTATTTTTCTTTTTGGGTGTTTAAGGAGTGTGCAGTAATGAAAGAAGTTATATGTTTTTCTCTACGGTGGGAAGGGGATTTAAGGGGATCATCAGCGTTAAAGTTGGCGCCTGGATAATCTTTATAACACTTAGAAGCTCGTACGTTCTGTTGTTAGGGAGCGTGATTTTTGTGTATAAGGTGTGTCAGTTTTGCGTGTGTGTTATATTGCTTCTCGTGTTGAGTTAAGATGGAGTCAAGGCCCGCTATATGGTAGAGTGAAGGCCGTAAATTTTCTATTTCGCACGGCGCGTTAAACGATAGAACAAAAATGATGGATGGTTCGGTGGATTTTTATTTTTTTTGTTTTTTTATTTTAAAAATGTCGACAGAATTTACAGCTTTTAGTTAAGTAGTGGGGAAATACTCTTTTGGCATTAAAAATATGATTTAACATAGATTTATGTATGTTTTGGCTGTTTTTCTTCGGGTTTAATTGCGCTTTCTTTTTATTTAGTTTTTAATGTAAAGGATGTTGAAGATGTTGACTTTGCGAGGAATTACTAATCAGTTTGATTAAGGAAGTTAAAATGGTACTTGTCTCTTTGATGTTTAGTTTTGCACTCGAATTCTATTGTCTTTTCTGTCGATTTCGTTTCTTCTTACTCCAAATGGAAACAAAAGTTGTGCTTAATTCGTTGTTTACTTTTATTTTACTTTCTATTTTTTCCTTTCTTTTTTTTTCTTTTTCAATTTAACGACTCATTTCATGTACAAAATCACTTTGCAAATTAAACTTTAACTGCTAATTCTTTCAATTGAATGCTGTATTAAAACACTATAAGTTAAAACGCGCGTTTTGCCAAATTCCACTCGCTTTTTCTTTCCGCCTTTTCAAATTTATCAAATTCCACGCGTAAAAATTCAAACAAATACTTGTAAATTAATCACTTTTCAATTCACTTAGATTAAAATGAAATGAAAGAAACCTCGCTAATACGATTTTAAAACATATTTTCATTCCCATTTCTCCAATTTTAATTTCTGATCCGCCATTTTCGACATCCGATTACGGAAAAAGCAAAACAAGACCATTTCGAGTTTGCTTCATTAATTATGTTAAAAGACAATTTTAATGGCCGCTAAAGTTACAAGATTGTCGATGAGTTTCACTCCGCTTTCGAGGTGCGAGCAAGGAGGATGTGGAGGTGGAGAAACGCGAGCATGGCGTCCATGTTGAGGTCGTCAGCCCCCTTATTGTGATGCGACTTTGTCGTCCAATCATTTCTCATTAAATATTTCACTTGGCATTTTTAATAGGCGTCACTGGGCTTGCCATTGGACGCACGCTAGTCTGGGCACGCGCTGATAGGGCCATCGATCGCTGGACCCCGGCCCGACTCAGTCCTCCACTTCCCTCCAGATCACGTGACGAGGTGTGACGTGGAGTTTTGCGAGGAATGTGGACGGGGAGTGGAAAAGATGGACAGGCGAGTGGCCTTTCACTGACTTTATAGTGAGGGATGTTGATGGCCACTAGGGGAATAAGAAGTAAAGAAAAGAAAAGGCAAATCTGAGGCTCACTGGTTTGGGATGGCGAGTGATGGAGTCGTGGGAGCCGCAAGACAAATCCTCTTTAGATTTTGAGATGTCTGTCCATCTCGGAGAATGTTTGAGAGAAGGGACTTGTCTGGTGACAGTTGAATAGGTCAAGCTTTTGATTCTTCTTGGATCTTCTCTTAAGAACAGAAACTTTGCGCTTTGTTTACGAAAACTTCACTTTTTATTTATACATTCTAATATAATATAATATAATTTTTATTTGAATTTAATTTTTAATTTTAAATTTTTAAATTTTTATATTTCTAAAAATTTTTTTTTTCAATTTTTTTTTTTATTTCGATTTTTTTTTTTTCATTTTTAGTTTGGCTAAAAATGTGTTATGAAAACTTAAAATCGTCCAATGTTATATGGGTGTGTGTTAGTTGAAAAATGAAATATATTTCTCTTATTTACGAGGCGCGCGACTATTGATTGCAGGTGTGGCGGGTGCCAAGGCGCGCGCGTGGGTGGGAGGGGAATTGCCTAATGGTGATGGATTAGTGGCGTGGAATAAGTCGTTTATCGAACTGAGACAGAATGTGATGGGTGAAAAAACAGATCTAGAAATTGACTATTGGTCAACCCAATATAATTCTCTATCTCTCAGCTTGAAAAAAGTATAAAAATAAAAAAATAAAAAAAAATAAAAACTTTCCTTTACTTTTACTTAAATTTTTCTAACTTTATTACAAATAACCAGGTAATTCTTACATGTATGAAATGGAATCGAAACTTTTAAACATATTAAAGAAAATGAAAAGACAGCCCAATAACGGAAATGGAAAATGCCCACGAGCTAGTAACTGAACAACCTCTTACGTACATCCAAATAGCTATTGCGGGATTTCTTCTTCTCATCTTACAATCTCGACAAACAGCTCTTTCTCGCAATTACTGCATTTTTCCCATCTACCTGAACCTTCTCCAAGAAAACCCATAACACAACTTATGTTTTTTTTCTTCAACATTATCTCAACCAACTCCTTAAATCCGGTCATTGCCCTCACTTCATGCAGTCAGATGACTAAAACTGAACCCTCCAAAAAAAAAAAAAATCAGGTGTGGGTTGTCTGGTATCATTCAATGACCCTTCCCCTCAACTTCCCTTATTCCACCCACTTCCTGTTTTCACTTCTCAACGAGCCAAAAACTTCTAATGAATCATTCGAACTTGTAATGACTTATTGGTCAAAACGTATCAATAGTAATGGCGTCAACCGAGGTGAAGCGTGCACGGCGCATGCGCTCGTGGACTCGGATCGATGGCAACGTGGAGGGACGAGGGCGAAGCGTTGGTAGCCTCGTCGAGTGCGTCCGAACAGGCCTCATCTGCATCAGTCAGCTTTTAACTCATTCGTCGTATTGAAAAGAGAATTAAGCCCCGGCGTCAGGACGAGGGTAAATCCTGGATCTGAAGCTTGCTGCAATTGCAGACCCCACCCTTCCTCCGTCGATCTAATCTGCGAAAGGGGTTCGACTCTGGGCGACCAGCTGAGCCGTTGGCTAGGGGCTTGGCTGCCACTTTCGATCCCCCTCGTTCCGCACTTGCAACTCACCCCCTTGAACATGAGCTGCTCCCTTGCAAGGCTCGCCCAGCCTGCTTGTCGGTGCCCGAAGGATGAAGAGCAGGGGAAATGTGGTGTAGATAGGCAGGCAAGGGTAGAGACAACCCCTTCTTGCATTTGAATAATTGGCATTCAGATAGATAGAGGAGAGAAGTGAAGGGAAAAGTGGACGATCGATAGATGGATGGATGCTTCGCCATTCTGCTCGACTGTCCAGATCGGCAACGGCACGTTAGGGATGGTCAGATAAGGACGAACAGGACACTCCCGACGTATCAGAAGAGAGAATAAAACTTGATAATAAATATTTTTTTTCTTTTCTGGTGATAAAACGAATGAAAAAGGATTTTTTTTCGTCTGTTTTTATGTTTTTTTTTTCGTGAAAATACAAACAGATTTACACTGCGGCGAGGAGATGTCGCTTCTGTCGACGATGGTCTTTTGTCACGAATGATGAATGATGGGAGCCTAGTGTAATCCGCTTCGGAAAGAAATATTTATTTGCAGCAATTTTTTTTTATTCCTGTCCACAATCCTCTACTTTATTAATGACCCTGAGTTTATTTTTTTTTGTTTACTGTTAGGAAAAACATGCAAATGAAATTGGTTTTTTGGTTTTTCACGCAACATTGCGTTTTTTCAAACGTGATTTTTCATTCTCAGATGCCCTGTCCACGTGCCCTGATTCGCCCTTAATTACACCTCACTCACCTTATCGGTCATCCGTGGCCGTGTTACAATCGAGGACGCCCCTTGCCATTAATCTGCCCCTCGACGAACCTGTAATGAGAGCTGGTCATGCAACGCTGATGCCGACATTGCACGCAGCAGACTGCTCTTCTCTGACCCCGGTCACACTTCCACGATAAAGATAATTAGGTGTTGTGATTTGAGACAAAAGAAGGTAGGGAGTCTATTTCACCTGCCATGTGGACACCTTGATAAAAAAAATATTTTTTTTTACCTTTATTTATTTATTTATTTATTTTATTTATTTGTCTTTGTTTGAGGTGAAGGATTTGAGGTGAGGTTAATATTAAAATCAATTTGTTATGCCGAGGTTGAAGTGTGGGGCTTTCAATCAGTGCAGATGCTTAACTCACGCAACATGAACCACTTTTTAACAGCCTTGTTTACCTTGACTGGATAGAATAAATTTTTCAGTGAATTAATAAGAGATAGCCCCTATCATGATTATGGTGAGTCAATTGATGGCGCGGCGTTTTGATCAATTGTGACCGCGCCCTCTAGTGTTTGCAACTCGAGTATCCACGCATTATGAGGTGGAGGTTGAATAAAAGTGAAGAATAGAAAAATGGCAATTTGACAATGGCAAGGAGGTGGCGAACCTATTGGCTTTTGTGCCCCTATTCAAAGGGGACCTTTGATACGAATTGGACATAAAATGAAGGTCGTAAAAAAATTATTATTCTGGACAATTAAGGTTCGATTCACTTGATTGTGAGTTTGTAAACATTGGGTGGAAAAGTTGGGTGTTTGGAGTAATAAAAGTTATGTTGGAGGAGGAGTTGCAAAGTTTTGCTAACGATTTATACGTTTTATTACCGTGTGGGTACGGTGGGTAAAACTTTTTCTAATGTGTGTTTGTTTAATCTTTGAATCAAGTCAAGGGTTTGCATTACAGAGTTTTATTCAGGTCCTGACAAGTAAAAAAAAATTGTTTTTAATGCAATTAAAAATTGTTTTAGCACTAAATATTTAAATTTAATGTGCTGTAATAATTTTTTTTTGTTATTTACTGCTCACAACATGTGACGTCATGATTGTATTTGAAAACAGCAGATTTTTGCAGATTTTTGCACATAGAATGAACCTAGGGCAAGGGAAATGCCGGGAAATGCGAAATTACCGAGGAATTTGGTATTGCCCATTAAGTTTTATAGTTGAACCCGTTACAACGAAGTATTTCGGCCATTTCCCCATAAATTTCCTGTATTGCTTCATATCCAAAAAATACAAATTAATGGCATCGGAAACTGCTTTGGCTGTTAACAATTTACAACATAATATCGCATTGTTAACGCCAACTTTTACGACGTTATAAACGCCGCTTAAAATTTTTAGAATTACAATTTGCCAGACCAAACCTGATCTATAAATTTGCTTTACAAAACACAGCACCAAATGAAAATTTATTAATAAACAAAGTCTGTGTTTTTTTTTTTTTTTAAATGCTCAAAAGTAACAGAATACAAAATGGCGCTCTTGGGAATATTTTTCTACTGATCCGTTAGATCAGTTTTCGTGCTAGTTTGGTTTTTTGGTGGATTTTTCAGGCAAAAAAACAGCAGATTAGAGAGAGAGAGAGAAGAGGAATATGAGTATGGCCAGCAGATGACGCTTCAACTCGATGGGAAAATAATGGAGGATGTGGGAAATGTGCGCCATCAGGAGGAAGTTTGGAAGGGGGTGGTATTAGGGGGAAGGTCGTAGAAGAAGAGAAGGGGGCTCGTTGTCTTGAGGCGGGGCCTGGTCGTCTTGACGACAGGGCTGCGTCAAGCGAGTAAACATGAGCGCCACCACTCGACACGAAATTGCAATTAACGCTAAGACTTGGAACGAATCACATTAGGCGACAAAAGACAGAGCCCCATCCTCGTTTTTTGGTCCCAGCAGCACGTGCAACTCGTGAACCTTCATTTCCCTCTACTCTCGTTACTCCAATTAATACCCACTAAGTCGTTTCATCCCTAGTTTTATTGTATTACAAAGATTTTTTTTCCTTCTTCTTTTCTTTCTCTTCCTCGCTTTTACTTCTTGATGCATTGTAACATGCTCGTGTTTATCATCGCCTCGCCTCCGTGGGCTACGAGGCAAACAAAAAGTTTTCGCATTTTAAATCAAGAATAAACTTAAGACGTCGTCTCGTGTCTTGCGGGCACCTTCCCTCGTCTCTGATTGGCTTAAAACTTCGTGTTTTGTAATTAGTAGAGTGAAGTAAAGCTCTTAGCTTTCTCCGTCTTCAACTTCTCAATCTTAATCAGGTAAACTGTTGGGAGGTGGAAAAAAAAGTCTCTTTTTCTTTTTTCTTATTTTAGTTCGCCCATACGTCTCTAGGGAAAAATACACCCATTCCTTGCAAGTGAAGAATTCAAAACCCTCCTAGGGAACTGTGCGATGTTGAGTGCTTTTCTAAGAGCCTTGTGGACCCAGGGACCCTTGGCCTCGAGCCAATCTATGCCCCTACAAGAGTTTTTTTTTTAATAACGAGAGCTGAAATTAATAATCTTGACCACACCTCGTTGTTTATTAATTTTTATACTTCTTTAATAATTAAATGAGGGGGAATATTCCAGGTAGGTGTCCTACTGTTTTCCCCTGGTGTTAATAACTTGCATAAAGATGAGTTTGAATCCACCCTGGATTTTTTTTAATAAGGTGTTGTAGTTGGAATCACTGCCATTTGTTAAATTAATTCATAGGTTTCGATGAAGCTCCACCTATCGCCTTGAACGTGAATGAGCACTAGCTAGAACTAATTTGTCATTTTAATTAGAAGAAGAAAGAAAATTGTTTAATATTAAATATATCACGTTACATAAAGTTAAAGTTCCATTTAACTTTTCATCTTGTTAGGAGAGTTAATATTAGGTTGATAGAACTTTTAGTGCTCCCATGTTAGTTATTATTATTGTAAACGTAGTTACGGTGCTTGGAGATCATTTCATTGGCTGATTCTGATTACATTAGAAGCAGCGGAAACACGTTAAGCGTGTTTAACGCGTTTTATTATTTATTTACGTGTGTAAACGTAAGATTTTTGAGCTTTTTGTTTCAATTCGACGATTTAAACTCGCAAGAATCACGTTTAGATGTATAGTGGGACAATTCTGATTGACATTAACAACTTTTTTCCAACAAAAAATCCAATCCCTGAAAGAGAAATATTTCTTTTCAAACGCAATTCGATCCCAAGTACCTCGTTTTAGCCTTTATTGGCCTCTCCCGATCGGTTAACGTTGGAAGTCGACCGCCGACAGGGGTTGTTCCATTTGCCGTAAACCAAACCCATGGACTATGAGCCGTCCAAGTGAGTTTTGTCACCACCTGGGGGTGCTCTTTTAGCAATTGATAAACATTTACCCCTTTGAACGTAAATAAAAACTCTCTCGCACAAAAGCAGCGCCGTCCCATCTGGGTCGGATAGCGACCCCTCGCGACATTTTTTTTTAAGGCCACACCGGTGCTTTGTCCAGTCACACTCCCCCGGGTCGTCTTCCCCCTTCCCTCATCTATACCCTTTTTTTTTCTTTTCTTTTTTTTTTAACCCCCACCCTTTTTTTTGTCGTTTCTCCCCTTTTCCTGTCTCTCCCCATTGGTCAAAAGTGGAGTCGCTCGGTCGCGGGAACGGTCCAATTTTGCTCCGATTGAATCCTTTGAGCCTCGAAGAACTTGCGGACATCTCGTCATTAATATCAATGTTAAGGATTGACAGGCGACTCAACTTACCCCCTGAGAAGAGGATGTTGCAAGTCGGAGAAAAAAAAAGGGGACGAAGGGGAAAAAGGCGCCAGGATCAATCAAATTGGATGAAATATTTATGGGGACGTGTCTCCTGCGTAATATTAATTAGTAGGACATCGATCCTCGGACTTGGCTGCGAGTTAAACCCAAAAAAAGATTCGCTCTATTCGTCCTTTAAGGGGTGTTGGATGGAGGGGATTTTTTTTCTCTCTCTTTATTTAGGTGGTGGTGTGGTCTTAACTCGTTTTTTTTTTGTTGGGGGACTCAAGGGGGGAGTTTGAATACACCCTTGCAATGATGGTTTGTGCCCACGTCAATATGGCGTTGAAGGATTGAAAAATTCTATTTCCCTTCCCACCTTCTTTCACCCCTAGTATGAGTCAAAGGGGAAATTAAAGGGTTTCGGAAATTATCCGTGAGTTATTTTAATTATTTTTCTATTTTTTTCTTCTTTGGTTTTTGTTTTAAGTGCGTGTAGTGCTGGAAAGTTGTTTCTGCATAATGCTGCCCTCGGGTTGCTTTCGTTTGGGTGTTTTCGCTGCAATGCTCAGGTGTTTTAGGGTGTAGTTTTAGTTGATTTACTCGAGTTTCCGAAATGAGTCATTTGAAAATTAGACGGATATTAAAGTTAAAGATGAAGATGAAGATGTGACATTTTAAAAAGGTGAATTTATCACTTGGCTGCGAGGTGAGAAGGGGGTGGTGCAGCTTGGATATTAATTTGTTTCTGTAATTTTTGTCAGCGCAAGTTGAATTCATGACACACAGAAATTGGGTTGAAAGCTCTTAATTAATATTGATAACATCTGTCACAATTTTTCTCTTTCTGTGGTGGGACGATTCAAAAAGATTGCGTTTCATTTGGCGGCCCCTAGCGGTGCCTAGCCGAACTTTTTTCAATGAACTACTCGTTTTTTTGAACACGTTTCTCAACTTTATTTATCGTTTTTTTTTTTCTCCCTTTTTTATTTCTCTTACAACGAACAAATAGAAAAATTAAAGTATAAAAATTTACGATAACAATTGTGAATTAATTTTTTAAATATTTAAAAAAAAAAGAAAATTTAAACTAATTTTTAAATGCTTATCATGTTTATAAATTGACTTAAGTGAATCCATAGATCACCTTAGGGCGATATATTTAGATATGGCGTGATTTATCGGTCTCATTTATAGGTTAACTCGTGTCTAAATTGGTTGGCATAATTTCGGCTGCATCTGTTCCACTTTAACTCATTCATGTCAATGTTTGTTGTCTCCTCACTTTTCTTCCCCTCGTGTCTTTTCCCCTTATAACCTCGGTTATTCTCAGCTCATCCTCTTTGAACAACACAAAACTAATTTTTACTTTTGAAAAAATCAATCTGTCAAACTTAATTTGTCATTTCCACTAAAATATTATTCTTTTCTAATAAAAAACAAAACAAAAAAAAAAACGATAAGAAGAGGAACCAAAAAAAAAATTGTTTTGAAATATATAATAATAAATAAATAAATAAATAAAAAAGTCAAGGTTCATTTGGCTGCTTGTATTATGCCATGGTTTGGCTAATGGGACTCTCGCCTGTGTCATTATGGGATTTCCAGGAAATGACTTGTCGTTGCCACCGGTGCACGAACGAGCTATTAGCACGCGGTGTCAATAGAGCTGCGCAAAGACCTCACCTATGTAAAAGTTGCATCGCTCGGTGTGTACGGAACGAAAAGCCCAGGGTGGAGTCCGTGTCCGAGCCCACCCAAGCTGCACAGGCGACCCCACAAGGCGACACGAGTGGCGCACATCCCATTAGCACGCACACACGCGATAAATCTGGCGCCCATCGACATCTCAACAAATGCTGTCAGCTTTCAAGAAATGGGCACGTGGATCCTTTTTCTTTCTTCCTTTATTTTATTTTTTGTTCCAACATGGCACTGACCCACGTTTTCCTTCCTCCACCCACGTTCAATCAGCTCTGAAGGCACAATAGCAGGCGTGGGTGACACCCTGGGTTACATTTTGATATCAAATTAAGGAATGAAGTGCTCTTAAACGACGCGTCTTGCGTGTTCGGTGTTTTTAATTTAATTTTATTGTTTTATTTTTTTTTAATATTTAAAACGGAGGTAAATTTGACATTTTACAACACGTCTATCAATTTTTTTTCGGAGGGTGGGGGAAGGAAGGGGTTTGATGGCCGTCGAATCCCATATTTAATATTCTGTCGAAGGCAGAACAGACGTCGGGAATTAAGTTAGGTGCACCGTCATTCCCTTTCTCCTTTGCACAGGACAAGTGATTGATTTCAGTGTACGCAAATACAGAAGGGATGACGGTGTGCAGTCGCCAGGTGACGCTTTTTGGTCATTTCCTTGTAGCCAAAGCTGGGAAGAAGAGAGAGATTGAGCCTAACTCGTGCAAGGGGGAGCACGTGATGCTCTACAACATCATTTCTTTCTCCCCCAGCTCGAGGCACTGGTGATCTGATTGGAAGACACACAACCGGCCTTTGGACTTGGCAATTGTATCAGGCATGGTCCAATGTCAATATGACTCTCCCCCTAGTGACCAGCTCCGTGAAATGAAAAAGATATTGGCTCGACTCGATTCACGCTACATATCAACCGAGAAGGGGTCACGAAATGGCTTAGATTTTTTGACACATAAAGAAGAAAAAAATTAAAATCAAAAATTGACTTTATTGACATATTTTTTATCGTAATTTATTTCAATTAGCACAGAGGTTTCCAATCTATTTAAGATGGTGTACCTGTTAATAGAGTACAATATGGTGACGCACCAGTAGGTCAAACACCTAGAATTCAAAAAAAATTTAAAATCTCCACAAATTTCAGTCAAAAATCACAAAATCACAAAATCCAACACCAAAAATCTATAAAACTTAAACATAATCCCCAAAAATATCAAAATTTCCACAAATTAAACTCAAAATTCCATTCAAAAAATGAAAAATTTTTTCCGAAAAACTAAAAACTTTAGTGAAATATCAAAATTCCCTTCAAAAATCACAAAATCAAACACTAAAAATCCAAAAAAAAAGTCAAAATCGCCTCAAAAAATTCAAATTCTTTCACAAAATACCAAAAATCCCATTCAAAATCCACTTATCGCGTACCGATAGCTTGATATTCACGTACCGGTACCGGTACGCGTACCACAGGTTGGGAACCCCCTGAATTAATATATTTAAAACATACAAAAACTTATATTTTATATATTTTCAATAATCAAATGACGCAGCGATTGGAATACGAGGCGGGAAGCCACGGATCGATCGGTTTCTCATATTAGTAAATGGTGGACGGACCACGTGCGTTTGAGACGAGGAATTGGCGTGTGAGCGGAGCGGGTGCCATGCGCCGATAAGTGAAACTGGGCACTGCCATCCTCGTGGCACCACATGCCACTCTCGCCTGTCTGTGTGTGCAAATGGCTCTTTTTCTAATACCTGGCATGACATTGATATCCAGCTCGGATTATATCATAAGAAACCCGCTAGTCGAACCCTGAAGGACGTGAGAAAAGTCATTAAAAAGTGTGCTTTGGAGTCTGAAGGCCATAACACACCTGTCAATCAATAAGAATTTAACTTAATTAAATGTAGAAATTAGGTCATGATGCTTAGTTGTTTGTTTTGGCGTTTGAACGAATCTGCGTGGGTTCGTTTAAGGTAATATAATGTAGGAGGAGTGACTTATTCGATAATTTATAATGTTGCTCATTCGCCCACTACGAGTTCTCCTATTAAAATGCACGAGGCGAGTATCTATACAGGGTTGTGTCATTGTAATTAAAACACTTAACTATTTTTATTTCTTTTTTTAAATGTTTATTTGTTATTTTTATTATTATTTTTCTTTGTTTCTTAGGGTCGAGGATGTCCGCGTTGTGGCCTTCACGTGCAGGTGTGATTATGATTGGCGTTTTCACTTTTTCCTCGGTGAGAGTCAGAAACAACAAAGAGAAGGAAACCTTATTCCAGGAACCTCACGTTTCCGGTTTTGCTGAAGCTTTGGCTTTGCTTTTGACCTTTGGCTCAAGTCCAGATCTTTGAAATCGAGGACCCCACTCGATGACCAGAGTGCAAAAGTTCACCAAAGAGGTTTTGACTTATTTATTTATTTATTTATTTATTTATTTTTAAATATCTATTTGTTTATTTTATTTTCAGTCAACTTTTCCATTCATGTTGTCAACAAATTCGGTTTCCTCGTGACCTAAAATGGGTTCCATTTAACGTTGTTGCGTGTTCGATGTCAACTGCTTGGTCGAACATACACCGGATGAGATATTTTATCCATCGTTTTTCCCGTCTTTTCACGGTAAATTACATTAATTACTTGTGTATTCCTGTAGCCCTTCCTTTCAAGTGTCGTAACAAATTGGCCGTAACGTCCAATCTTGTTTTTCTTTTTTTTTTTCTCTCCACAGAAAAATCCAAATACGTGAAATCAAATCCGCGTCACGCTCTTTTTAACTTTACCAAAAGAGTGAGCAAAGATCTAGGCTTTGATTGGTTACCACGAGTTCCACTAAATGCCCACTGCCAATAGCCACGGACACCAAAGGTGTGTTAAGTATGAAGAAAAGAATTGAATGAACCGGTCTCGCTCCGCCCACGCTGCTATTCTTCGAGTAAAGTGTTTAAGGTGCGAGTCCATTTCTCATCCTTTAAACTCTTATTAGCTGCGGCAGTCATGCCCGTGCACGTACTGTAAGATCCACTGGCCACGTGGCATCGCGATAGAAAAAAAGAAAGAAGTATAGATAGGGGAATGAAACGCGTGCGCAATGGCCCTTTCGAATTCCTTAGAGCAGAGGTGCTTGAAAAAGACGCGTGAAATGTCACTAAACCGGTTTGAAGGGATTGTTTAAATAAGTTGCATGTTTTACCAATAGATGGAGAGTTGGGAAACCAAATACGGTTTTGTTATTTTATTTTATTTTATTTTATTTTATTTTTGGTTTTAAATTTTTTGAATTTTGAATTTTGAATTTTGAATTTTGAATTTTGAATTTGTTTCTGGTTTTTTTTTTAGATACATTTTTAGTATATAATGTTTAATGAGTATTTTATCGTATATTTTTAATTTTTTAGATTGGTAAATCAACTAATTATTTTGACTCATTTTTCTCATAAAAAAACATGGGAAAATGTTTAAATTTTGTTCGATTTTTTATGTTTTTGTTCCACAAATTGATGAAAAACGCTCCAGAAAGCAAGGGATAATTGGTATTTTCGTAGTTAAATGAAGTTTTAGTTGAAAAATCATTTTCTAAGAGGATTTTAAAACGTTTTTATTTATTTTTTTTTAAAGTGATAGTTTCCGTCAATCGTCGCAGGGAGTCGCCCCTGTCGCGCGTTTAATGGTCCTTCTGTGATTGGGAGTGTTCGACTTTGGGCCTCCTGCCATTCAATCAAGTGATTTGGAGACCTCGCGCTCTTCGAGGAATTTCCCAGCGGGCTTATTGATTAAGACTAATTAGTCGTCGTCAAGTAATGCAATTAAAATGTGCTTCTACACTAATTATGCGTAAAAAGAGATTCAAAAACAACAACAAATAAACACAAGTCACATCTGAACTTCACTTATGGCATGACAACTCCACTCAATCTCAATTTCAATCTCAATCGCGGCACCTCCAATTTACGACACCGATAACATTTGCAAGTTTTTTTTCTCTTCGTTTTTTTTTCTTTTACAGTCAGTTAAAAGGGGTAAAACATTTTTTTTTCTTAAGTGGAAGGAATTTTATTGACTATAAATAATTTTATGTTTTTTTAAATTGTAAAGTAATATCTTAATACGAATTACACACTTTCTTCAAATCTTTTACGAGTATTTAAACACGTGTTTTATCCAACGACACATTTTAAAACAAAACAAAATTAAACCTCATCAATTTTTTAATTTCCTTTCTCTTCTTTTCTTATTTTTATTGATAGAGGGCACTTAAATCGATTTACCAAACCACAAATTCATCTCCGAATGAAAATAAATTATCCTAATTACAATTATCACATAAATCCTTAATTTTTAATTATTCCTAACTAACAATAATATATTTTTATGTTTTTTAAAATCTGTCTTGAAGCGTGTGTCAATGTCTGTTCCGCTCCGTCGCTGCTACCTTCGCCTCGCTGACCACCAGCTACCACAATCTCTCACTCGAGGCCGCCACCATTACATGCGGAGCTTGTAAACTCGCTGGACCCTAGTGGCAACGAAAAGGGTTCGAGAATGCGACGCGTGCCAACACGAGTTTTACCCCGCGTTGTTTTGACTTTCTCTTTCTTTGATCCTGATAGATGTACCCGCCAAGATAACTGGACCTTGGTCAATGGACCTCCTGTCGAGGAACCCCCCGCTGTGTAGGGAGAGGGTTTAGCGGGTGGAAATCCCTATTTGTTGACCACACCATTGTATGGACAAACCCCCTTTTGAGTGGACCCTAGGGTGGACAAACAACTAGGGTGGCCACTGTTCATTTTGAAAACTTGTTGACCACTGGTCATTATCACGGATCAACAACCTCATTTACATGCTTAAAGCGTGCGATAAAACGAAATTAATGAAGGCAAGTTGTAAAGGGGTTATGAATTAAGATGGGGGTGATGAGGAGTGGGGTGAGTTGATGTGCAGGCATTTTGTCAATTTTCATCTATAAATGAAATCAGTGTAGATTAAATTAAGACGTTGATTGACGTCATTTTTTTCAAGGGTTGCGGGGACTGGAAGGAAAAAAAAAAAAACCAAAAAAAAAAAAAAAGATTTTTTTTTTTTAGATGGAGAGATTTTTATTTTGGGGATGAATAAAGTTGTGACCCCAAGCTTGACCATCGAGTGGGAAATGGTGTTAACGACGCCCACATCCTGTGCTCAGGTGCCTGGCAAAGCGATCCTTCATCGATGTGTGTACGTGGTAAACGATGTCATAATGGGCAAGAGTGACCGGCTCTATAGGGTCACGGCATGTGGTCAGCCACGCGCCACTGACTTCCGGTGAAGGTAGACAAGTGAAACGCTTCCTCGTCATTTTTTTTGTTGCTTTTCTAGATTGCAGGTGATGAAAAGTGGTGTTGAAACGATACATCATTTCGAACATATAAATGGGGATAATGGGATATGTAACCATATTGAGAGATTTTTCGGTAGATTTGAAATGAACATTTATTGCGGCGAATTAAGACTTAATTAAGCTATTGGGGGTATGGATTTTTTTATTCTCGTGAAATATAATAAATTCGTGGATCAATGAATGAATGAATGAATGAATGATTTTATTTTGTTTTTTTAAATTTTATTTTTATTTATTTATTTATTTATTTATTTATTATTGAGTAACGTATGTGGAAGTGTACATGGTAATTTATTTTGTTGACTAAAAGTGTATTTGTTTACGATATGCGCGCGTAGAGCTTCCCCTGTTTGCCACCGTGTGGCGACTGGACTAGGACTCAGGCAGGTCAGCGTGCGAGACCTGCCATGACGTCAGGCAGTCAGGTTCGCGTTTCCCGACGAGATGCACGACTCGTGCAGTCTTCTCGAGCAACATCACCAGTGTGCAGCTCGCAATTGCCGAAGTGCCGTCTCCACCGTTCCCACTGTACGTATAAGCAAAACACCCGATATTAATTTCGCACATAAACAAAAATACGAAACGATCCGTTTCTACTGTATAATTAAACCGGTACGTGTATTTTGCTGTATAAATGAATAAAAGGTGTAATTTGTTTGCAATCGTGTATTTGGTGGCGAATTTCGAAATAAAAAGCGATTTTTGAAGGCGCGCGAAAAAAGCATCGTCTGCTCGAGGAGCACGACGCGTCGTGCATCTTGTGGCAGCACGCGCGCGTATTTTTAATGATGACGTCAATCAAATTGGCCCTCGTCAAATACCCGCTTTGCTCGTGGTGGCCGCGCGCGCCGTTGACCACTCCCACTCCGATGTCATCAGCGCGTGCGGCGTGCCCGCTAGCACTCCAGCGTTGGCCGCACGTCCGGGGGTGGCGCGCGGGTCGCGGGTCGGACGCTTGCACGCCGCGCGGCAGCCACTCGACCGTCAGTGCTGCGCGCGCGCGAGCCAGTGGCAGCCGCACGAGACCGAATCAGAGAGCGACCACGCGCACTATCACATAAACCGAGCTCCACGACAGTCGGTCGACATTTAGCTGCCTGCATGGACGGAGTGACCGGCTCTCAGTCGAGCTAGGAATGGTGCAGGGCCACGAGTGGACCGTCTTCTCATCGCCACCAGGCAGCGCCGAATCGCAGCAGACGCCGGGCAACGAGCGACACTCGCCGCCGACGCGGAGAACCAACTACTCGTGTCCAGTTCGAGCCACTGACTCACGTGCGAGGAATCTGTCTCGCTGCACCGCACTCGCCAATCGTCATGATTACCTGGATTTTGCTCGTGCTCACGTGACAACACCCACCGATAGGATTTACGAAAACTGACACGAAAACAGTTTGATCGTCCACTTTTATATCGCCCAGATTACACGACCTGCCGGCTCTGTTTGGTGAACCCTTTTGCACATCTGTTTACACTTTATACATACAAAGTAACACACGCCGCGTCCATTTCGTCGTCTGGTGGCGCACAAACAACAACAACAACGTGTGGGGAGATTTGATTTCGATTTTACATTTTCTTCCGTATCTATTTCGTATGATTTTTATTTTTTCGTTTTCATTTCGGGCTTTACGAAACTGAAACTTGAAGAGGAAGTGAGTTTGTTTGCCTCCATCACT
This sequence comes from Strigamia transsilvanica, assembly GCA_034701245.1. Lineage (NCBI taxonomy): Eukaryota > Metazoa > Arthropoda > Chilopoda > Geophilomorpha > Linotaeniidae > Strigamia > Strigamia transsilvanica. The sequence continues at coordinate 2,875 of JAQIXU010000507.1, read as the reverse complement.
ACCTCTCCCCACACCCACCCCCTGGTGCAGACGAGCGGCGTTCAGTGTGGCCTCGGACAGCGCGTCGAGCGGACGCAGCTCACGCTCGGAGTACTACGACGAGGTGACCATGGGATTGCAACCGACCGACAAGGATGATACGAACGACACGGAGCAGCGACACGATGCAGCGCAGGTGCTCTAGGGAAAAATTCCCATAATGCACCGAGGGGGACCGCCATATTTGTTGTTCTTTGTCCAATGTAGACCTGTCATGGTTCGGTGTGCTCTCTAAAATCCGATGAAATGTCACGGAGAAAACAAGAGAATCCGCAGCCAAGGAAAAGACTAGTCACACGTGAGTACATTTTCTCTTATACCCCACGTTTTCATTCAACGACCTGCCGCCGTTCGTCTGCTCCGCGCCTCTTTCGGACCAACGCACGCACGCGCTTAGTAGGCGGCGGCCGCGCTGTTTGGTCGGAGGAGGCCGTGACCAGGCGCCGGTGATGCGGGCATAGTACGTGCGGGATGTTCACACACACCGTGTCCACTCTCGTAATCATTCTCCACGTGTATATACACGTCTAACACGTAGATTTAGCTATTGTTTATCTCATAAATGTGTGCGGGGAGTGGCTCGTGGTCAATTTAGATGGACGGCGGCAAGCGCGGGTAAACTCCGCTAGCAGCCGACGGTTGCTCGGGCGCGTGCGTGCTCGACTCTTGGATACGTTACCTATATGAGTTTACATGCATTTCTTCAATTAGTCATGGTTTCCCAGGTTTTAGTTTACATTTTTTGAATTAGATCCTTTTTTTTAATAACGGAAGTAGTTAAATTCATTGCCGATATCACATATATATTTTTTTAAAATTTAAAAATTTCTAATTTTTAAATGTAAATTTAATTCGATGGAATGATAAGTTTCCATGTTTTAATTCGTCAATTTCACACTGACGGTGTACACTGAGATCGCCATGCGGCAGCCGCTCACTCGTTGCCGGCGAGTCGATGTGGGCGATCGCCGCAGTCCGCCAGTGTCCGCCGAACCCTTTACAAATCGATTGTGGGACCCGTTGACCATTGCTAATCCCATTTTGAATCGTCGAATCGAAGTTTTGATAGTATATTAAAAATAAAAATAATTTTATCACAACGATATACACATAGTATTTGATCTGCTCGTGTTCAGTGTACATACACATGAGTAAAATGTGGCCGTCAAACGACGCCTCACCCCGGCCGAATCGAGAGATAACTTGGCCACCCAAATTCCTAACCGTGTCCTGTTTTTTTTTCTGTGTCATTTTCGCACACATTCTATAATTTAGGAAAACATTGGTTGGTGAGAAATAAAAAAATTTCTCATTCCATTTTTAAATTTAGGCTACACGGGACAATAAATATGTAGTATTAATTTCCACTGCACAACATTTATTTTATTTTTATTTTTTCCTCATCTCGAAAAATAAAAATTTCCGCTTTGATCCGGAAAAATCGCGGGCGTGTTTCACGACACCCGACTGACCATTGGCGTGGACAGATGGATCATTATGTTAGACACTCCCCTCGTGACCTCCAGCTGAATGGTCATTCGCTGACCATTGGTCACTGGTCAATTTCCATATTGAGTTTTACAATTATTTTTTGATAAAAGTTGCTATGTCCAGCTTGGTGGCACCTTTTTATTTTTTAGTAAAAAAAAAAAAATAAAAATGGTGGTTTAATTGATTTGCTCATCAGTTTGGGAGTCAATAAGTTGAGAGCAAAACGGTTTTCAATTTGAAATGTAGAGCAAGCTTTGGAATGGGCTTTTGGCCAATTTTGAATTTGCATATTTGGGAATGTTGAATATAGATTATTTAACACTGGCCCGAAAGCTAATGTTTATTATATGAAATGCGATTTAATTGCGTGAAACATTCAATTAATTAACCCTCAATTTTTCTATCACACGATATTTGAAAAAAGAAACGGGTTTAGCTGAAAGCGGTTGTGATGAAATTGGTGCATGCTGAATGAATTATTTGAAGCTATTGATTCGCCATCAGCTATTTCTCGAAATGCTAGATTTCTTAATCCATGCCAACATCTTGTAATCAGTACCTTTCCATTTATGTTTGTGTAATTTGAATTTGATTTGGGAATGACTCGGAGACTCATTTGAAATGTAAAATTAAGAAATTAAGGTGCAGATCGGCCGAATTTAAAGGCGAAATTGTGAATTAGAAAGGGATAATGGTTAGACGATTTGTATTAAAATGATTATATGTTCGGGTAAAAACACACGGTGACATTTCTCACTTGACTAATAATCTCCGAGTGGCCGTTGAGTGACTCCTCGGACGCGGGGGGGTTGCTAGGAAACTGGATGTTAACCCTTGACAACCCTTTGAATCTGTTCGTCATCACTTCCTGGGAGGCTGGTCTTTGTTGCGTTTATTTTCGACGCAAATATTTTGATTTTTCAATAAATCGAAATTAAATGATTAATTTCAAAATTATGCAAAATTATGTAGATTTTTTTTTGTTTAAAGAATGTTGCTTTGGAGGAATAAATTCTAGCAATTTTGTATCTTTTGCCATTTTTAATTCCTCGTAAACTGAACTGGGGAAAATGTAATAGACAATTAATTGCCATTTTTATGGTGATTTTACATCCTGTTTATATCTCCCTCATGTCGAATCGGAAGCCTTTATGCCCCATCACTACCTAAAATCGTCAAAAATAAACCAAAATTGACACTTATTTTTTTTAAATTAAAAAAAAATATCAAAGGCTCACAACAGCAACTGTTGTTGGTTGTTGTTGCTAGTACACTCAACCCTCGCTTTACGGCCTAGATAGGTTCCGGAAAAGTTGGCTGTAAAGCGAAATGCTGTATAACGAAT
>JAQIXU010000506.1:0-31656 GCA_034701245.1 Strigamia transsilvanica | reverse complement strand
GGAAGAAATTGGTCAAAGATGGAAGAAATTGGTCAAAGATGGAAGAAATTGGTCAAAGATGGAAGAAATTGGTCAAAGATGGAAGAAATTGGTCAAAAAAGAAAGAAATTGGTCATAAATGGAAGAAATTGGCCAAAACTTCCAAAAAATTTGTCAAAACTTTCAAAAAATTTGTCAAAACTTTCAAAAAATTTGTCAAAACTCCAAAAAATTAGTCAAAAATTCCAAAAAATTTGTCAAAAATTCCAAAAAATTTGTCAAAAATTCCAAAAAATTTGTCAAAAATTTCAAAAAATTTGTCAAAAATTCCAAAAAATTTGTCAAAAATTTCAAAAAGTTTGTCAAAACTTTCCAGAAATTTGTCAAAAAATTGAAGCATTCCCCCAACATTATTCAAAAACAGCCCGCAATATTAATTAACTCATACACTAAACCAACTTTAACCAAATCTAAACCAATTTAATTCCTCCAAAATCCTCCCGTAATTAATCGCTTAAAAGCCCCATTTACTGCCCAACTTTTCTATTGATTAAACTAGTTGGCCTATCTGATTTCCACTGAAAATCCCTCTATTGATCACACCAATTCCTCGTGACAAAAGACCTCCTTTTCACACATGACTCCAATAAACTCGCACATGGTGTCTCCACTTTGTTACACTTTGAATTGAACAAGAACAAAAACACAATTCTCCATTATTCACACCATATTGACCACCTATTGACACGTACACCCATCACACATCATTTCCCACAAACCAACTGAAATTTTCTTCTCTACCCCCCCCCCCCCCTAAACCAAACCTCCCCCCCTCTTCTCCTTTTCAATTTTTCCTCCCTTTGTAAACCTGGCCACCCAGCAAGGAAATCAAAGGCAATGCAAAGGAAAATTACATTTGCTGCTAGCTCTTGGCTTATATGCAACCAGAGTTGAGTGAATGGAACGAAGAAGCGTCTGCGGTGCTTGGAAGAAGGGAATATTGAACGCGAAGAATCGATTTTGGAGGGTTTTTGGTTTTTATGCACTGTTTCCTCATGTTTTCATCTGCTTTGGCAAATGACATTATGGGGTAGAATTTATTAAATATGTACAATGTGACAAGGCAAATGGGATGTGCTGTACAAGCCGCTGGGAGTTAGACGTTGTCGCACCAAAATTATCTATTTAAAAAAATGTTTAAACGAGATAATTAAACTCCAGTTGTCTAAACTCTCTCACCTGATTTTGTGGACAATGGTTGACAATAAAATGGCTCTGTGCATTTTTATAATTCATGGTCTTCAGAAAACGTGTCAGTGAGTTATTTTGATAATATAATCTTTATTAAGTCGCACAATATGGATACAAAGCAGCCATATCGTTTTAAACGCATTCTGGACATTGCGCAAAATTTGGCTCGTTAAGGTGCGTTTTCATGCGTGATTATTTCGCCAATTGCGTGCGAATTATAAAAATTGCCAAACAAAAATTGCACGCTTTTTTATTTTCAACAAAGTGGATAAATAAATCGCGCACGATTTGTAACGCAATTCTGGTACTCGTGCGCGACAAACGATACTAGTTCTCAATCGTTCCATGTGCGCAATATTGCATCTCGTACAGACCACGTGACCAGCTTGGGCCAATGGGAAGTTGAGTTTGGTAAGTTGTTCCCATTGGCTGAGATTTTTGAATAAATGAAATTAAATGAAATGAAATTATTTTAATTACGACAATTGTATACATTAATTAAAAAAACCCTTTTTTTTAGTTCATCTGATGTAAAGTAAATACAACAGCAGTATTTGCTGTGGGCAGCCATTTTGAAATGTACCAGTAACGTCACTAGTGTCCTCTAACATGAAAATGGCAATGGGAAGCTTCATTGTAAAGCTAAGCAAGAAAACCGCGCGTGAATGCATCGCCTGCGATTTTTGGAGTGGTGTGATAAAAAAAAATCGCAAATGAAAACGCACCTTAACGCTAGCCCAGAACGCTTCCCACAATTCTGTGCGTGTAGTCAGTTGATTCTCAATTGGATCCCCAGAATTCCGTGCACGCGGTCAGTGGATTGTCTATTGGCTACACGCTAGCCTAAATATGGATTTTTTTAATTGTTGGTGCAAATGCATTTGCCTAATCATTTTTTAGGCTAATTCACCCAGAACTATAGTTTTAAAAGTGATACGCATTTGTAAAAAGCGTCTTCTGTTTTTGCCGTTTATTGAAACACCAAAAACTAGATAAGCGGAAAGCTTGAATTTCATTTGCCATGGAGACTGTTGCCAGGCTGGGTGTATGCGATTACGCTTTGTTTTACGCTGTCCTCGATCCCAATTGAATTGAACGTTTGGTTTAATCAAATTGTACATTTGAGGAGCCAAGCTGATGCCATGTGATTGGGAACTGCCAAATGTTAAAAGGGGAGCAGTCGGCTCTAATGTCTGGAGACTCTTGACAAATATTGTATAGTGGTGCAGACAAAGGAGAGTTGAAGAATGGCACAATGGTTGGGAAGGGAAATGAAATATTTGAGGATTTCAATGTTAATTCATCAAGATTGAATAACGGGGTTTCGTTGTAATAATTTTGAACTTTTGGATTTGTCACGTGATATCAGTTGCACTAAATGCAAATTCCTGTGAAATTGAATTAGATGGCATCAAAAATGATTGATTTTGTGATTAATAAGAGAATCATACATTTAACAAAACACGCGCTAACTTCGACATAGTTAAACTTATAATTTTTATGTTTCTCATGATCTAACACAAAATTGGAAAATTGGATGGATTCCTTGGAGAATGAAATCCAAAGGCAGGGAAAGCTTCACATCAAGTGAGATTAGAGATAGGTTGAAGCAAAAGCTAAAGAAGATCTAGCAAATGATGATAAGTCATGCATATTATAATGACTTTTATCCGAAGTAACTTTAATTGGAGATTGGTTTTATGCAAATTCATATTACCAAAATGTCCATTTTAATTGTTATTGAGTTTGTATTTCACACATGATCAGTTGCTGGAAAGCTAGAAATAAATGTCACAGTTTGATGTGAATAAATTGAAATTTATGTTCACTTTTAAGGCAAATTCCCATCTGGACCAGTGTTCCATTCCTGCAAGGAATTACTTTTATCCATAATGCAATGATACTGGAGTCTCAGTCCAGTGGCCTTGGCATGCCTAGCTTTCGCCGCTTGAGAGCAAACACCAGCAAATATTGACTTATGCTGACTGACAAATTTCAAAATGATTACATTTGAGTTACCTTGAGCTAACAGTGATGAAAAAGGAGTTCTTTGATGAGGATATGCTTTTCATTTAGGTGATTGAAAGGGACATTGTAGTCACTGACTGAATGGGCTCTTGTACATTAAATTCCAGGAGTTCATTGGCTGCCATGTTAGGTAAATTGTTGGTACTGAAATTGATTTTTGCCAGAGGTCTATAAATGAATTTAGTGCAAACCTGGCAAATATCAGCACTAATGAAATGCTTAAGACTGGTTTACACAAGTGCAAATTTTTGTTGACGGAAGCGACAAAACAAACCAAGTGCACAGGCCTATGATTTGAACAAACAAAAATATTCAATAGTAATATGAATTGAAAGACATTTACAATATGGAGAATCAATACATCAATAAATCCATGAAATGTATGACAGAAAAAGACAAGCAATTGTCATCCTAAAGGTGATCCAGGAACGGAAAAAACACGTCCGGGAAACAACAGCCTGGGCTTAAATAGCAGCCGGATAAAGCGATATACGATAAACTGCCGGTGGGTGTACGTATCACAAGCCCAGGGATACAAATAGCTGATTAAGTGATCCTTCTCAATCAATAAGGAAGAGCTCAATTTCAAAATGGCTGTGGTCAGGCAATAGCCAATGGGAGTTTGGTAGTACGGTTAGTTTGGTCCCAATGGTGACGTCGCCAACTTGCGGCTAAGTCTTAGAAGAAAGATGATGTTCCTCGCCCCCAGTCAAGGTTAATTCAAAGACATATGATTTTAAATTATTCACAAAGGCTGGACTGAGATCCTGTATAACAAAATTGGTTGTACACCGCGGAGTATAGTTGCCGTCGCACGATGTGCTTTGCATCAGGCCTAGCATGTCTCTTGGATCGATTTTTCACCAATAGCGGTACTGCCTGGTCTCAAGTGACTTTTTTATTTTTTATTTGTTAACATAAAAATTTCATAACGGGTCAGGTGGTCTAGCCTCATGCTTCAACCTTATATTATTTCTATTTTATTTATTTAGTTAGTGGTTCCACCTCCGATGTTTTGTTTCCGTCGTTTGTCGGTCGGATGATGAAGTAAATCATACCATTATCTTGCAATGTTGGTTTTTCTGGGGCTTCACTGATAGATGAAAGGCAAGCAATAGCTGCAAGATAAGACTCCCATCCGCTGGTATAACTCTCTCGTGTTTTGTCAATACTAAGCTGTCAGTTGGGTCTGGGAAAGGAAAGCAGTCTTAGAAAAATGTAATAGAACAAGGCTTAAGGTCTATTAAGATATTGCCATTTACTGCCTAGATTCCACTTTGTCTCCTATTCTATTTACTTGATGACACAACATTTTCTTTGCACTTTAAGCTTAGTACGTTTTCGTGGCGGAAATCAGTCTGCACTCAGAAATTTTGTCAACAGAAAAAAGTGGTACTTACAGATTTTATTCGGATCTTGGAATGTCTGTGAGATAAGTTCTGGTTAGAGAAAAATTGAATTATTATCATAATTTTTTAATATTTTTTCATTAGCAATGAGCACTTATCGTATAGTAAAAAATAGTTAATGTTAATAATGTAATAATATTGAATTAAATAAATATTTATGAATTGTAATATATTCTATTTATAAAACTATATTATTAGTTTACGAACTAAAATCAAAAACGAATCCTGGATAAATTTATTCTGTTGCATAGAGCTGTGAGTACCATAAAAAATTTGGTGTGACAGACTGACACATTTTTCCACCAGGTTATTCCGATAAGATTTTCTCTAACAACACATCTCAAGTATATCGTAAAACTTCATACATTTTTAAATACATTATAATATACTGTAATATAATTGCATATGGGTCGATTCATCGTCCACAAATTGACACTTAGCATTTCGAATTTATCAATTACCAATTATCTCACAAATCTGAGAGAGAGAAATAAACACACGAGAAACACCTTTGATTTTTGAGAGAAAGAAATCAATTTAAATTTTAAATTCAACGACTTTCTTCGATTTTTTTATAATCTCGTTAAATCTCGTATTTGATTCTTTCTCGTAATGGAATCTCGTTTTGCCGAGACCGAGATTCCGAGACTCAAAAATGGACCGAGATGTACGCGACGAGCTAGATCTGGAAGTATCGTCGATTCAGGCATCCCGAATTTCGAGAATTCAAATTTTCAACATTTCGGGAAATCCCGAACTCTAAACTCTATTCCGAAAAGTACTTGAAATACTCCCATTGGTTGGGTGCTTCACCTTGCTAACATCCACGCCTTTGGGGACCAAACTACGAAGACTTAGACAAGTATATTCCAAGCGGCATCAACCGCGCTTGACACTCCTCGCTTGACTCTCTGTCCTTGAATTCGAGCAAATTATTAAATCTCTTCGCTCATCTACCCTATGCAAATCCACACCTGACCTCACAGCAGACAACAGTGCAAATCATAAATATTTAAAAGTTTTAGCAAGACTATTACATCTGGGGTTGTTTTCACAGCCCACAAGAGGAGGAAATGAATTATTCCTCTTTTTCCCATCTCGTGCCAACTGCAAGGAATAAGGAGACATGTCGGTTCCTCGAGGAATACTGCGCTTGACCGCTGTGACTACACTCGATTTATATCGCCGAACAAACGTTTGAAAAGGGAAACCGCGTGAGAGATATCATTTGCATAGGAAAGGAAGAGACCGCTTTTACGAGGAATAGTTCTACCCGGTTCCCCCGGGTAGACTTTGCTGCACAACTGATAAGCATTGCACGGATGTAATTGTTCGTCTCAAAGGGGTTGCTTTGTCTTGCTCTGCCTGGTGCGAAAGGTTGATGCGAGTTGAGAATTGAATCGGAGTGGAAATGCTCGCGATGGAGTGTGCTTGCGAAGAATGTTTGTTGTTGCAACATTTTTCTAAAGGTCAAGTGCATTGAGTGTTAATCTTGTTAAGAATGGAATGAATAGCGCTGCAATCTGACCCTGTTGAGGAATTGCGGGCTGGAGTTGGTGGAGCGGAGTTTTTCGTTTTTTGCGATAAGAAGTAACGATAACGGGTGGTAACTAGTTAGTTTTTTGAATGAGTGACTGTGATGGTGACTAGGTGATGGGTGAGACGGAATTGATGCGTGGATGGTTTGGGGAGGGTTGGAGAGGTGGCAGTCGCAAATGTGGGGCTTGAATGAATAAAATCCAAGTGGTTTTACACCTAAAAAATGTCTTTTTACACATAAAATGTCTTTTTAGACATAAAAATGTCGTTTTACACATAGAAATGTCTTTTTACACATAAGAATGTTTTTTTACGCATAAAAATGTCTTTTTACACATAAAAAATGTCTTTTTACACATAAAAATGCCTTTTTACACATAAAAAATGTCTTTTTACACATCAGAATGTTTTTTTTACACATACTAAATGTCTTTTTACACATAAAAAAAGTCTTTTTACACATGAAAATTTCTTTTTACACCTAAAAATGCTTTTTTACAAACATGTCTTTTTTACACAAAAATATATTTTTACACAGAAAAATATATTTTTACACAGAAAAATATATTTTTACACAGAAAAATATATTTTTACACAGAAAAATATATTTTTACACAGAAAATTATATTTTTACACAGAAAAATATATTTTTACACACAAAAATGTATTTTTACACACAACAATATATTTTTACATCTAGAATTGACTTTTTACACACAACAGTGAATTTTTACATCTAGAATTGCCATTTTACACACAACAGTGTATTTTTACATCTAGAATTGCCTTTTTACACACAACAGTGTATTTTTACATCTAGAATTGCCTTTTTAAACACAACAGTGTATTTTTACATCTAGAATTGCCTATTTACACCCAAAGTGATTTTATTCTAAAAAAAAAAAAAATTACTTCTACCCCCAAAAATGTGCAACAAAGCAACACAGTAATCTACATGATATATTCCAATAATGTAAAGCAATAGTTTGTTCTGCTGGGTTCATGGTTTGCTATTGGAAAAACGATTTTTGTGTTTTATTGTTGGTGTTATGTTTACTTGACATTTTTATTTATTTTATTTATGAATTTGTAGAAACATCGGTGAATAGGGAATGTGAGTGAGCCAGCATTCTCCGCCTTTTAATCAATGCGACAATCATTAGAAAAAAACATGAATTATGTATGGCAATGGGACTCACAAAGCTATTATGCTTATTGGAAAACTCATAAAGGGCCACGAAAAAGAGATAAGGTTAATATAAATTAAAATAATAATAATACAAAATGAGACGGATGTCATGTGGTTTGACATCCGCCATTTAGAAGTCATTTTTTTTAGAATTTCATTATCAGTTTTCAAATGATAACGGTCATCAGCGACGTAACTCCTTTTGGCCCCCGTGACATCAGCCCGAAGAGGCCTAGAATACATAAGGGAGAGGAACAGTGCTGGATTACCCATTAGGCCAAGTAGGCACCGGCCTATGGGCCCCACGCCTTTTAGGGGCCCCGCGACACGGGATCAAAATAATATTGAATTTGATTTTGAAAGCTACTTAAGCACCGCGGTACCAGTACTGCTTCTAAATTAAACAGAAATACCGCGTATCGTGTAATGTTAGGGATGGATCGCATTGTTGAAATCGCCTGACGTAAGTTTTGATGCTATTATTGAAAAGCACACCACACACTTCGTAGTGAAGAATGTGTCAAGCAAAAATCCAATTTCATCTTTTGATATGTTTGATTAGAATGCCTCTTTGTGTATGAGTTGTGTGCTTTAAGTTGTGAATTGGTTTGAATTTTAGATTTGTTTACTTGGTGAAATATTTAGTGATAATTAAGGCAGATGTACAGCATATGAAAAGTAGTTAATTTTTTAACATTTCAGGTGTAAACCACTTGTATGGCAAATTAATGTAAATGGTGCATTGTTTTAAGGAGCAACAAATTAAAGGATACAACTTGGGTGCTTGAAAGGTGCTGAAAAGAAGCACAAATGAACAGAAAGCACAGCCATTGATGTGGCCTTCCCGAAGTCACAAAATAAAACAAAAACCTGCACAAAAAATAAAAATAATTGTCTGCTACGTGACCCGAACGCGTGCCTACAATGTCCGGTTTCTTTTTCAAATTTTGCCAAGCCGACCCCTGAAGGCCGACTGGCTCATTTAGGATCTCGCCTTGGCTGTAATTCCTGGGCGCGTAAATGGGCACAGGCCGCTACACGGACCGGGCCACAATTCGGAGCTTTTCGGCTTTTCGGCAAAACTAGAGTTTCTCAAATACCGGTTAACCGGTGTTTGTCGGTACCAATACCGAACTAAAGACGGTATTCGGTGTTTTGAGAAATCTCGATTAAACCGTTTTCCGGTGTTTCTGGAACCGAAAACTCCATGACCTAATCTGTGCACATGATTATGTAAACAACGGTTAAATTACAGTTTTAACTTGTCAATTTGTCACGTGAAAACACTTGAATGGAGTTTAGTAGTTTCTTGAATGCAGCGCAGTTCATGGGTCCAGGTCCCCGAAGAGCACTTTGCACGAGTTTCACGTGCGCACACCTTGTACTCGGTTTGGAGGTTAAGCATTCTTTTCACTCAATATTTTAATTATTAACAAGGCTGAGTCAATAAGTGAGTTTTTTCCATTGAATTTGAATGTGTAATGAGTCTGGACTAACAGTGTTGACACGAATTTGCATGAATTGGAAAAGTCTTTTCAAAAAATTCGATTGCTTTGCCGCGGCAGGTAATTTCCCTGCAAAATCGACCTCCATGTTTGTTTCCATGCAACAGATGTTGTTTAGTGTAGAAGACGGCTTGCATGACTGCACACAGGGACCCCAAAAGGGGGCCCAATCAAAATGTGTTTATTTTTGCACAATCAATCGGAAAACCGAGATTTTTAAACAACCGAGATCCTGCCGAGAGCCTGACAGGCAAGTTCCCCGAATGTACGCTAGATTCAGACAGACTCCAAGCGGTTCGCAAGACAACTACCTACCACCAGATCCCTAATACAGTTGTTGTATTGTTTTGCTATTTATTATTATTATTTATGAATAATGTTTATTGAAATATCATTGTTACGGATGTACTACCGTACTTATGACGTTGTTTTATTTTTAACCGAAATAAACACTAGGGGGAGACACGTGTCTTTTTCTCGTTACCAAAATGGCTGCACCTTCATTGTTAGCTCTGTAGGAACAACTAAAACTAAGTAACCTTTTATGTTGCCCTTTCACCACATCCACATATACACAACAACAGTCTTGATTCGTATGACACGGACAATGACGGCGGATACGTAGACCCACCCCATGGCTGGGGGTCGGGGTGCGTTCCGTCAAAATTAAATCAAGTTGTCCGTGGATATAAGGCAGAAACGCATTGAAGCGTCGACTGACACTTGATTTGGCGCTTCCACACGAGTGGACGAAAAGCGTGCTCATTTCTTTCGGTGTCAAAACCAGCTGTTGACCACGTGCTCCAGCGGCTTTGCTGCAGGATTGTACCTAGCCATCATTTATGCGATGGGCGTTTTGTTCATTACGCAAACTGTCACCAGGTGAAAGGAATGAAGGCAGGTCGTTGTGCAGTCAAGTGAGTCGAAAATCCCCCTCGGTTGACACTGGATTCAGGTAGGGGTTTGAGTTTGGTTTGAAAATCAATAAGTTTTGACCTGCTCCTATATAAATTTGGAGTGTTGTTGTTAAGATCTAGAAATGTCTGATCCACCACAATGGATATTTATGGAGTTGGAGAGTGCAAGTGTGGAATTGAAATTGATTTCTGCTGCAAGTGATGTTTCTGGGATTGAATTTCTTGCCTTTTTAATACACTTTTAATGAAGATTGGTGATTTCTCTGGATGGGTTTCCTTTCGCTTTTTAATTGTTATGGATGGTGTTGGGTTTACCTGGGTTTCTGCGTTTGGCTTTTCGCAAACGGAAACAACAACTAGAGTGGTTTACGCAGCCTGGTTTTGGTTTTTACAAACAAATTCAAAATGACTGCCGTTAGTTTCGCGGTCGATCTTCCAGTCGTTGTAATGCTTGCGGGTGAAGTATCCATCGTCGATGAAATTGAGTAAAAGCAGAATTACGCACGGAAGTGATTACGTATTTGCGTTCAATTGTTCATTTATCATATGAGTGATAGGTTTTTCTGGTTTTGGATTTGGTTTTTTGATAGAGAAATCACTTTTTGATTACCTCGCTATACGACCGCTCTTTATATGGCATTTCGCTACAATGGTCTTTTTTAATTATGGCACTTTTTTGATTTACGGCCCACAATGTTCCGTTATACGTCCAATAAGTCGGGAAGATCCCCTGGGTACTTTTTCTTGATTCGTTATACGGCTTTTCGCTTTACCGCCAACTTTACGTATCTAGGCCGTATAGCGAGATATAGGTACAGTGATACGCATTTGTAATCGAAGTTTTAAAATTCTGCCCATACTCCATCTACGGGCAAAATTTTAAAGCAATTGATTTTGTTTGTTTAGCGCGGCTTTAATAAACTAATTGGTTTTCCTGGTCTCCCAAAGCAACAATTCCTTGTGGCTTTTATTTAAATTTGTAGATCTTTTCGCCCTCTTTCTTTCGTTGTTGGTGTTTTGAATTGTATTCGGTGTTTTGCTTGACTCTGGGTTTCACTCCCAGAGAAATCAGTCTCTGCAGGATAATATTCATCGGTCGTTATGGCAACAGCGCATTTTCACCTGATGAGGTGGATTCAGAACTGAGTCCAGAGAGGGATTTGCCACGTGGAAACGATCGCTGCTTTATTAATGGCATTTCGTGATCAGAATAGAGATGCACGCCGCACTCGACATGTCGAATAAAACTCCACACGAAGGCCATGGTGTGCGCGCGGAGCTACCGGCAATCCCATAGTTGATATTAAGAGCGAAATATTAAATCAAAAAGGGTGGAGGCGACAATGGGCAATATGAAATGTGTGTCGATTGTTTAAAGCTGGTGATTTATATTGTTTTGGTTTTTATTTGTATTTTGTGTTTTTTAAATTCATTATTGTGGTTTATCAACAATTAATTTTTGTTTGTTTTATTTGCAGTGTTAAACAGTGAGAAGTGAAGGGATCTAAGGTACGTGTGATTGTTTAGCTTAGTTTGTGTACCGGTGCCGGCAGGGGCGAATCTACATATGCCCTGGGCCCCCTAGTGTCAAGGGCCCACAAAAATTAATTTTGATGTTATTAAAAATGAATTTTAAACCTCAATTTAAAGATTCTTAATCTAACAAAAAATGGGGCTCCATTGGGCATCAATAAGCCCTAGGTCCCGAAAAACCTAGATCCGCCCCTGGGTGCCGGTCTGCAAGCAAGAAGTTACCGCTTTGCCACTTTACTGAAACAGTTTGAGAAGCGCTGGTTTAGCCGGGTAAATTGTTTATCATAGCCATGCTGAATTATGGGTTTGATTTTGAAACATGGTTAATTGACCGCGATTGTGCATCTGAAGACCATGGACATGCATGGCTAATTTTGAAAAATGATTTAGACATCCAAGAAGCCATTTGGTGTAGTTGATTGCATTGGTGATCAACTTTTAGATTAAAACTGTACATCATGTCATTCTACCATTTACAATATCAATATTTGCTTTGGCTCTTGATATTAGCTTTGAAAGCAAGAGAAAATTTATTTCATGGAGGTTATCCGATCCAAAATGATTGAATAATACCCAGGGCCTGAATTGTGAGAAGACTGCTTTTTAGTTGCATTTTTAAGGGCAGGCGACTAAAAAGCTCTCCCTAGCTAAATGTGTCCGGTCTACGCAATGTCCGGTCTACGCAGATTATTTTACATAGCGGGAGATTGAGTGGGTCGGGACCTGGGGCCGTTTGCCGTCCGGTCTACGCAACTGTCCGGTCTACACTAGGTCCGGTCTACACAGAGTACACTGTAGTTCTAGTTGTTCTTTCTTACAAGTGAGTGTGTCCAACATCATATTGGCATCCCTGTACCATGCGGTGTCCGAATACCCATGTTCCCGCAGAGGTTACACACCCTTGGTCTTCGACAAGTCAAGAATTCTATACCGTTGTCTTCGATCAATCAAACGTTGAGTTGTGCTCTCGCGTGCTACAACAAATTGTTGTTAGCTGAAATTCATTGAAGATTTATTAATTTTCACTCCTGACATCAGCTTTAGAATATTTATGACTTGTGCAAATATGGCTAATTAAAAAATGTGTGGTTTTAATAATTTATTTAGCAGCCGCCTAATGTATGGTAATCTCTTGCATTAGTTATAAACTGTTAATCAAACAAGGTTGAGAGATTGGGGAATAGTGTTTCAAGAAATTGGTTTTGACGCTTGCAAAACTTAATTAGGACTTTGGAATTTTTTTTTTCTTTTATTTCTTTCTCATCCTGTTTATCTTAGGTTGTGAAAATGGATTACATTAACTAATCCAAGCACGCATGCGCCTGCAGCTTATTCAATAAGGTCAATTGAGTTGTCGCAGAAAGGTGAAGACAAGAGCTATGTGTTTCAACTGGGATTTGATATGTGGCTGTGGGATAAAAGTGTCTACTTGAATGAATTTTTTTCTTCAGCTTTTTACATTAGGAGGTAGGAGATTGTTCCCATAAGTTGATTGATCTGATGGTTCGCCAAGAACAAAGGAGCGAAAAGCCTTTTTTGTCTTATCCTCTTTAAACCAGTCTGAATGCATATTTGAGATCGATGTTTGAACAACAAAACTTGTTTAAGGGTTGGTTTGTAATTTAAACCACCGCTGATAGTACCAGTTGGTATTCGGTTGCCGATAATCGGTAACAGCGATATTGTAATTTGTTTTGCGGTTTTTGGCGATGGTTTATGGCAGTTACCGAAAACGGTAAAAAGGGAATCTTTGAATGCGCCTATTGAAAATCTGATTAGCTCTTCAATGTGGGTATAATATTGTTATCATTTTTTTTATTTGTGTATACTTTTTCTTAAAAATTAGATTTTTGTTTTGAAATTGTACATGGTGTCCCAAGTTTTTTGATGTAGATTTGTAGAAACATCAAAAACGGTAAAACGGTAAAACGGTAAATCCGTAGTTTAAGCAAGCAGTTTAATGTTTGTTTTAAAGGGTTGTTTAGTTTAACTGACATTTTGAATGCAGGTGCTGTTGTCTTTTGTGATCGATTGGTGAAAAGGCCTAAACTGGTGGTACTGTATATTGATCTGAAAGGAGACTTCACTATTGGAATTGGCCAGGGTCTATGAGAAAGCCTAAGGCAGTTCTCTGAATGGGAAATATTGCTTAAATGATTTAAAATAGTAAATCTTCTGGGGTTTTAGTGTCTGTGAAGAATTTAAGCGACATTAACAGTTCATGGAATATTTATAGAAGAATGGTCTTTTAATGGATTGCTGTCTTTGTGCAGAGTTCCTGAAGAAGGAATTAACTTAAGACATGCTTAGGAGATTTTAAGTTGTATGGCAATAGGGAATTCAAAGGAGAAAGATTCTAATAAAGTAACTTTCCCAAGATCAGTTATTCCTGAACTTGTCACATGCCCAACCAATGGGAACTGCCATATTTTAAGTCCAAAAGAAAATATTTGCAAGCAAAGAAATTAGGTTTTCCTATTGGATATTGGGACCGGTTGTGCTTTATGTAAGTTTTTGGGATTTTGATAAAGCCATAAATAAAGGTTGAATTGAGTTTTATTTTGGTATTTGTTAAGAAATTTGCAATTCCTAAGCAAATTAATCGAGCGGAAGTTTTTATTTTCTCTTGGAGGGAAAAATATGAGTGAAAGCAAGCGGCAATGTGGAATCAAAGGGATTCTTGGCGTTTGGAAGCAAAGAAAAATGCTGATATGAAAGAAAGACGGCGAAATAAGAAAATGCTGCACTTTGCACAATTTTCCATTTCAAGTGAAGTGTACATCAGGTTTTATGCTTGCAATATGTCAAGTTTTAGATGATGTTACCAGAAAATTTGATGCGGGTAAACGTTGTCATGTGTTGCTGAATCACATTCCCAGAGGCAAATATGAAGAGGAAATGTGGACAAGTAAGGCAGCTTGAATTTGGAGCACATAATGTCTTTTAATCTAGTGTAATTATATCCAGATACTAAAGCTAACACCTGCCACCTGCAATTTTGAGCCTCCTTGTGTTTAATGGTTCCTTGGTATTGCATAGTAATGGGATTTGAACTATCACTTTAAAATTGTTAAATTTTACAAAGTTGAAACTTTATTGCTGCCAACTGAAAGCTTGTTTTGTTTAAAGTTGTCTTGAGGATTTGATTTTGAAAGCTGGAGATTGGAAAAGGTCACAAGTCACTGACAAGAGATGCTGTTAGAGGGTTAAGTTCTTTCGCAGAGTGCTGGTTTCTTCGCTACACCGGTTTCACTTTCCAATCTATTTGATTCTTGATGGGGTGAAGGATATGGTGGACAAACATCTTAGTTGGCATTATAGATATAAGTTTCCTTTGTGGTTAAGCAATCGCTTTTATTTTTATCTTGAAGTTGGTCGTGATTTCAGAGGCCGAGGAAGAAGTGTTCTCTGGGACGACTTTCTTGAGGACCCATACTTGCATTTGTATTGAGTGTTTCAGTGTAGGCGTAGCTCTACTCCTATTGACTGTTGTCGTTTACCGCTGTCATATTAGCTGGAGACCTGTGGTGTATTGGATATGGACAACTCTAAATAACAGAGTTCCTATATTTTCTCCTGGTGGAGGTTCGCTAGGACAGTGGTCCCCAACCCCCAGGCTGCGGATTGGTACCGGTCTACCCAAGGCCCTGCTTAAAAATCAAAATTACGTAAAAAAAATAATTTTGGCCTTAAACCTCTCTTAGTTGAATTTTCTACGGCCTTTGGATAAGGCTACATTTCAGAAAAACAAGGCAATGAGGAAGTAACGTCTATTTTTAGACCATAAATGAGTCATAACCAACTGTAATTTCCAAATTTCCAATTCAGCGGGCGGCGGTAAAATTATCAAACGTTGACCAGTCCGCGGCTATAAAAAGGTTGGGGACCACTGGGCTAGGAGATGGAATAAACAAGAGGCCATCTTGTCTTATGGATTTGGCCTAGGTTAGCTCACCGTTAGCGTATCACGGTTTGGGGACGTCTGGTCTAGGGCATACGAAGTCTTAAAACAGCCCTGTATGTCTGATGATCTCAGCTTGCAGTTCTGTGGAGAAAAAATGTGTGATGAAACATTAATTCCGTTGAAACAATTGAAAATTCTTGAAATTGTACAAACTCATCCAAGGTTCATCTCCACGATAAATGACAACTTGATAGATTATGTCTGCATGTTTGCATTCCTACATTTGTGGTCTCCAAGCACAGAGATGTTACATTTGCTTTTCTTTATTTTAAAAACCCACATTATGGCTGCTTGATAAAATGCAGACTAGTTTGCCAGAAGCAAAAGTTTGCTGGAACTATATTTCCTTTGAATGGTTGGAAGTAATCACTTTAGACAAACTGTTGAAGGACTCATAATGGCTATCCTCATTGCCTGTCTCATCACTGTCAGAACATGAATCATCAGCAATTTCTTAGCAAATTGAGGTGTCTGCAAAAACTCCGTTCCAACGGAGAAAATGAGCTGGATTAAATCGTTGAAAAATGTAGTGCTGACACTTCTCCACTAGCTTAGCCAGTTTTGGCTATCCTGAAGTGATGCAATGGATTATTGCCTGCTGACATCTTGAAGAGGATTTTGCATCAATTAGTGCTAATGTGTTTGGCAATAATCTTGGCAGCTCGATATTATTGGAAAGGCAGGTTTTAGTGGAATTGGGCTATCGTAGGTTGCCAAAAAAAAGCTCTCGCTTGGGTAATTATTGGAGAGTTAGCTAAAACTTAGCTCTCAGCTACAAATCCACCAAGTGATATTGGTTTGAAAAAGTGCATTAAAAAAGTATTTGGTGTGAATGCAAGAAATAATTTTTTTTAATGTACCGGTACCGTATTACCCCCACTTTAAGCGGCTTACTGCTGTAAGTGAAATTATCAACTTTTGGAAATACAGTCGGACCTCGATAAGTCAAATCCCAAGGGACCGGGAAAAAAATTCGACTTAGGGAGTTTTCGAGTTAGGGAGGTCGGCATAATAGGTGCGGGTAACGGCTGGGGACTAACGAGCAATTCGACTTAGGGAGGTTTTCGACTTAGGGAGGTTTTCGACTTAGGGAGGTTTTCGACTTAGGGAGGTTCGACTTATCGAGGTCCGACTGTATCAAGTAAAAACTGCTAGAAAATGGTGTGCCTGTTGAAGCGGGGTTTACCGGAGTCTGGCCAAACTCCCGATATAGCCACATGCCGCTTACAGCGGTATGAATCTTAAGTTCAAAATGGCGTATGTCTATCACCAGTGAGTGGAAAAAACAATTTAAAAAACAAAGTCAGTTAATGGCTTTGTAGCTTGGAACCAAGTTTTTGCTAACCCTCAATTGTATGCACAAAGCGGCTCACTCAGGATCTGAAATTACCTCATCCAACTGAAGAGAAGACTTTATGTCTTGAGAAATGCCACTGCAGCAGCAACCTGCATGGTCTTTGTCAAAAGCCTGTCCCACTGCATATAAGGTTTTAGAAGCTTAAACAACCGACAAAGCAATTGTGACACTCGGAAGACTCAGTTAGTCCACATCATTGTTTTTCCTTTATTCCTGACCTGAGACCCATTTTATCGACAAAACGAGTCGCTTTCCCACTTTAGTTTTACCTAAAAACACATTAATTTGGATTATTACCCACGGGCACCATTGTGTAGTTTTACGGTAGTCGCAGTCAGCGGAGTAATGCGACTGCAAAAGTACAGCGGAAAAGCAAAGCTGTTAATTAGATATTTAAGAAAAGAACAGATGAGAGTTTAACAGTCAGCGGAGAAGGGAAATGAATAAATTCACAAGAACAGATTTGAGGCTTGATGACTTTTGAACTCCTTCATGTGGGATTTGTTATTGGATGTTTTGTTGTGTAAGCCTGAATTTAAGCTGAAAGAAATTGGATGTGGTCTGGCTATGGCTAGCGTGCTTGCCGCTTGACGACTAAGACTAAAGTGGATATATACCGTAGATCTTGTGCACTATTGGAAAAAATCAATTGTGAAACTTAATACATTTTTTAATACATTAGATGAATTCAATTTTGAAAAGAGGAATAATGACTTAAAGCAGTGACTGAAAGAATTGGATTTTGATTGAACACACTTATTGGGAGTGTTTAAGGTCTGTTTCAGTAAGTGTAGCTCTCCTCCTATTGGCGGTTGTCGTATATCGCTATTGTATTAGCTGGAGACCTGTGGTGTATTGGCACCACAGAAAAGTCCTATACCCTAGTGTGGATATGGACCACTCTAAATAACGGAGCTCCTATATTTTCCCCTGGTGGAGGTTGGCTAGGAGATGGAATAAACACGAGGTCATCGTGTCTTATGGATTTGGCCTGAAGCAGGCATGCTGTGATGCCTGGATAAGGGAAATGATCTGTGCTCAATTCTCTTTCTTCCTCGGTGGGCACCAGGACAGAAAAAGACCATACGACTTAAAAGTAGGATACAGAAGTGTCTTATGCCCCCTTCACATTTTGAGAAAGGATTAAATGATTAGCAGAGATGGTTGTGACCACAACAAAGGGTAACAAGAACCAATACACAGGTGCAGAAGAGAAGTTACTTCTTTGAATTCTTTAAGGTTGACTTCTCAGAGATAGGTCGAAAAAACCTCGTATACTGTTCAGAGAAGTCATTTCAAACGACTAAGTCAATTCGTCTTCTCAAGATTGAACGCACCAATTATAATACACACAACCCTCGCTATACAGTCGCTTTTTATACGGCATTTCGCTATAACGGCCTTAGGGAAGTATGGCACTTTTTCGATTTACGGCCCACAATGTTTGTTATACGGCCAAAAAGTCGGGAAAATCCCCTGTGTACGTTCCCGTCATTCGTTGTACGGCTTTTCGCTTTGCAGCCAACTTTTCCGGAACGTATTTAGGCCGTAAAGCGAGGGTGAGGTGTATACTGTAATACAATTGCGATATACTGAGAACCACCCGTGTGCAATTAGAGGCCCGGGCGCTATTGAGGCCTGCATTCTATTAGAAAATCTACGGTATGTGCAGAAAGATGCTTTGTGACTGAAGTTTTAATTGCATTTATGACGGGAAGGTTTGAGAGGTTGATGTTGCAAATCAGCTGAGGTCTCAAGTTGTGAAAAAACGAAGAAGAAACAGCACAATGCTCAGCTGATAGACAAAAAATCCCCTTTGCTTAATCCTTGTGAATTTAGAGTGTCATCTGTTTTCATTTTGATGGCAACAAGGATTAGATGGCGCTTTGTTCTGGAAGGTGCATTAGGTGTTGTAGTGAAAAGTAACTTTAAGATGATTAATAGATGGAGGGATTATTCTGTATCAGGGCTAACCGAATGAAAATCATTTAAACAGTCTAAGTGCTTGTTTTTTCTTAAAATTGTGAAATGTATCTTTTATGGGGAATGTAAAGGAGATATTGAATAGAGTGAAAAAAGTAGAGATGCATCTCCAGTGAGCAATTTATGTAAAGCTCTTGAGAATTGTTGTTAGTGTGAGTGGGTTGCTTGTGTTCAATTAAAAGAATGAACACCTCAGAAGTCCAACTACCCTCCTAACCACTGGGGAAATTCAAACATAAGCAATTTGGCAATAGCTTTAATACAACTGTGTTGTTCAAAAACCTTTTAAGACTTCTTGATCAAATAGAAGGAAATAAGTTAATTACTTTCCAGCATATGTAAACAACATCTATCATTAATACTGTTGGAAATATTTAAACTTTTCATACGTCGAAGTCTGCACCGATGAGAGTACGGAGAAGCGGCAAACAGTGGCCTGCAAGACTAAGAACGGCCGACTGCCGAGAGACGATATGTGGCGCTCCTATAGTCTCACATTATTTTCCCATTTAACCATAATTTGTTTTAAGCTGTTTAGACTAATTAGATGATTCTCTACAACTATCTAATTGGAAATTTTTGTTTAACCTCAATGGTTTTTAAGATACCGTCTGAAAGTCAATTTTGTTGCAGTCATTTTATGATTGTTTTGATATCACCATTGAAATGCGCATCAAGCAATTACTATTCAACTGCATTAGCAGAATTTGGATATCTTTATCCATTTGGGAAACTTTTGATTTGATCACTAAATCATGGGACACCCTGTATAAGTTACTGAACTTTGATGCGTGTTTTTGTCTTTCTCAGTAATGTCATGTAAAATCGGGGATTTTTTAGCTGGTTGCACTTTTAGCGAGGCCTGAATATGGTTTCAGTGTCCCTGCTTGACGTTTAGGTAGACAACGGAACAAACACGCATCAGCTTATGTGATTATGACAGCATTAAGTTGCTGTATGGGTCGGGAGTACTCACACACTGAAGGCTACCTAGTGCTGAGCGTCGTGCACTGCGTGTTGAAATGTCATTAAACGAATGTTGTTAAAGCAAGGATGAAGAAAAGGATGGGACGTCGGAAGCCCATGGTCAAAAGTATGCTCCTGTAAGCATACTGTCAATAGAAATAGAACTATAATGTGATTGGTTAATAGAAATAGAACTATAATGTGATTGGCCAATAGAAATAGAACTATAATGTGATTGGCCAATAGAAATAGAACTGTAATGTGATTGGCCAATAGAAATAGAACTGTAATGTGATTGGCCAATAGAAATAATAGATGATTGGACAATGGTACTAAAAAGCTGCATGGGGAATTTTCTTGTTGTGCTATAATTTATAGAAATTGGCTGTCCATCTTAGATTTAAAACTTTTGATCGACAAGTGCTGCCATGCTTATTGTGCATTCTGTGTCTATGCAACTGACAGCTAAGTGGATAAAACTTTTATCTTGTTTAGAAAAAATGAACTGATAAATGGTTTATAAAAACAGTTTTACATTTGAATGCATTCGGTTGATGAAAAGATGAGTGAGTATTTTTTCCCTTTCAAATGTTGCTGTACTTACCTCTTTTTTTTTATCAGTTGAAGTACTTTGCAGTGCAGTTTTGCAAGTGTACCATGAAAGCAGGTTAAAAAAGAAGTGCAGTTCCAATCTTTTCTCCTCATCTTTTGATCGATTGGCGAAGTACAATTTTAGCATTTTTCGATGTTTCTTTTCTCTTTATTGCCTTCACTTGAAAATACATTCCTCTTGCCAAGTGACTGTTGTTCAAGAAATGCCATTTATTTTATATTCGATAGCTCACATTAAGAATGCACTTTGTATTGAAGAAGTGTTTCCACAGCTTGGTATAAAAATAACACAAAGCTTTAAGAAATAAAAAAAATCAAACAGACATTGTTGTAGTTTCTATTCCACAAGTCAAAACATCATAATTTTGACAACATGAAAATTTCTTACATCTTACGGTTTGACCACTGAAGATGATCGTTTGATCGAAAGACCTATGATTTGATTAATTGTTTGTAGTTTAGAGCGCCATTAGTGTTATTTCTATTCAACGAAATACGATAGCTACTTATTTGCAGGGGCATAGCTACCATACAGGCCCATGCGTTGCATGGGGCCTCTTTGTTTTGAGGGCCCTTCAAAAATAGCCAAACGTAATTTGATTCATTCATGAATTTCTATCATTTCCATCTCAATGCCATTGAGATGGAGCTCAACCCGCATTGAGTCAGCAAGAAAATTGGCTGTATGATTTAGATATATTAAATGGATGTAAATGTAATAAAATTCTCTTGTATAATGATCAATGTGTATCCCTAAAACAATTATTTAACTCATAGGGCCCAAGTCTTTTTTTTTTTTGCATGAGGGCCTAAATAACGTAGCTACGCCGCTGCTTATTCGTCGTGATTTTTTAAGAATTTGATATGTTGGCGGCTTAGACACCGACATCTTTGGAATAATGAAAAGGATTTAATGATATGTCAGGACAAATCCTTCTCTTTTATGCATTTGCTCATTTTTTGCATTGATTGAATTTGGGACAAGTGAAAAGGCAGCATTTTATATGAGGAATTAGTTGTTTAAAAAGCGATTGGAACAGTGCCCAAAGAATTAATGGGAACATAATAACAGAGAAGAATATTGGGAAATGCCTCTAGTGACCAATATTAGATGACTGAGTGGAACACACTGCCCTTTTTGGATGAGGTTGTCTACCTTTGTGGGAATGGGTAGAGCAGAAGAATTGGCAAGCTTCCTTCTACAAAGACCGGGAGCGATAACCTTGTAAAAGGCAGATTGACATTCAAGATGGATGGCACACTCTTGTGGTAGACATTGTGAGCCAGCACACCACAGTTACACACTCTTGACATTTGTACATGCAACTGGAAAGTATTTGGACAAAGTTTCAAGTTATGTTGTGGCTGGGATTGTGAATGGCAGAAATTCCTTGCACCATATTGGGGAGGTTTAAACTGTAATTGGGTCTGTGTTGCTATCTAATCTTCTTAGGGGCTTATGCCTGTCATGTTTTTATCAAACAATAAATAAGTTATGTATCTTGTTTTGGGAAGATTTCTTTTGTTTTTGTTTTAAAGTTTGTTTTTTATGGTTAGTGTTTGTGGGCAAGCACTGTGTTTGTGTTTTGCAGTTGTGCTAAGCCCTCATTTTTAAAGACCTGCACAAATGGAAAGACCTAACCTCTTGGAACTATTTATAATTAGCTAATTAAAGTGTAGAAATGGCTGCAAAGCTTTCTCAACTACATAAAAACTCATGTGAAAACACAGAAAGATCTGAACTTTTGATGATTTCTGAAGATTAGGAGGATTTTTGAAGCTGTAGAAGAGTTCACCATTTTGTTTGGACTTGTAGAAAACCTGTGCAAGAGTGAACACAATGTAGAAAAGTGGTAAAAGTGTAAACAACTCTTCTAGATGACTTCTAGCTGTTTGAGCACAGCATTTAGCTGAAGAGTTGACATGTTTCACATGTTTTTTAAGTTCTAACATCTAACATTTGATCCCAAAGCTATTTGGGTAATGTATATTGTTATTAGCCTTCAAATTCTGAAAGGTAGGCTGTTTTTGGAAAGTTATTTCTAAGTTTTAACTCACCATTGTTTACACTCTCATTAGGTATCATGCATTCCTTTAAGTTAAATTGAAATTTTATGGCTTGGAAACATTTTAGTGAAGTAATTTGGTGCTCAGCTCGTTTTCCTTAGAGCAGAATAACTGCTCCAAGTGTTAGATAGCAGGTTAAATGTCAAAAAAATCTATTGGACAGGGCTTTAACTGCAGAATGGGACAATGCCTCATTAATGATTTCTCCTTTCCATTCTGATGTGAGATGCCAGACATGGGATCATGTTCTCAATATTTTAGGCATACAATTAAAATTTCTTTAAAGTCTTTGAGTTGAGGTTAAAATTTCTAAGGAAGGTCCAAAAGCGGCAGTTAGCGCTAACGTTTAATTTAGGCCTAGTTTATGCGCGGTGAACAAAGCAGATCTGTGAATGATTCTCTTGGCAGAAGCAATCCTTCAAATCTCACAAGCAATCAATAGCACCACCTAACAGAGAATGAAAAATATTGTAACACACTTTCACAATTACTGTATGATCAATAGCAGAAAAAGCAAAACAAAAACATTTATCCTGGACACAATTTGTCACACTTAGTGTGTTAAGTAATAACCTATTGCACTGTGGGCTAAAACTTACAATTGCTGTAGCAACAAGGGAGCTTCTTGGATTAAAGTTGTCGGTTAATGACTTTAGGTTTTTGTTCTGTTGGAGTCCTGGGTAATAAGTGGTCAATTGCTCAATTACCAAGTTTACATGTTCCAAGTTTTCCGGGAAGTGAAAATCTGAATAATTTTTTTTTGGAAAACTGACCGTTGTTCCAGAAAAGATCTGTTTATCCGGAAAACTAAATTCTACTTGTACAAGGTAGACTTTGGGCGGTTTGCACATTGCAAACTGCAATGTAAACACCCATTTATTGCTTTTCTAGAAAAGATGAGGTCATATCATCGTTGTGACACGCAACACATGTTATTTGAGGATGATTAATGCGCAAGTTTGATTGAGGTTTAGACATGTCTTATGAAATCATGTTTATTGGAAAACAAGCATTTTTCCAGAAAAGCAAAATTTTGATTTTCAGTTATATGGAAAACTGTGGCCATGTAAATGCA
Source organism: Strigamia transsilvanica (assembly GCA_034701245.1). Lineage (NCBI taxonomy): Eukaryota > Metazoa > Arthropoda > Chilopoda > Geophilomorpha > Linotaeniidae > Strigamia > Strigamia transsilvanica. The sequence goes on along the minus strand of JAQIXU010000506.1, from coordinate 8,282 downwards.
GTAACTCTCCATTAGTCAGAAAATAAATGACCTTAAAAATCGGTTCAAATGTCATTTACAAAATAGAAGCAGGGTTCGTTTATACGCCCGGTCTCAATTACTAACTCGGGTAGTCGAGGTCAAAAAAAAAATAGAAGCCCGGGTTACTATTTGGAGCTTTACGGTATGTACTGTATATACCATTAAGAAGAATCAACTTTCGACAAAATTACAACAACCTCAAAACAGTCGCTTTGTCAGATCAGCCACACAATAGAAATTCTATTAAGACACTTGGAATAATCACAAATGTCAAAAGTTGAGTACATTTAAGGATTACAACACAACAGCCTTTTTGTTGTTCCAAGGCTTTAACCATTAAACACGATGACTGGTCTTTCTTGTTTTTGGTCGATTTCCCATCAGTAGACTGTCTTGTTGAATAAGACTGGTTGGTGAATGGAGCTTGTCCCTAGAGGCAGGTGAAAGAGGGATGTGTTTGAAGGAACCTTTTTTTCTTCTGTGGCCTTCCATTTTTATTTTGTGTACATTTTCAGTAGAGAGTGTTCCGTTGAGTATCGCCGTTGTGAAAAATCGATTGATGCCTTTAATGAAAAGAGGGTATGCTTGAATAGAAAAAAGGAATATGGTAAAATTTTCAGCCAATCAGACTCTTTTTTGGTAAGTGAATCTAAAAAGTTTACCGGAGACTTTTTTTCCTACAGTCTTCGTGAAGTTTATTAAGCAGGATTCACACTTGGCAGAGTTTTTACCAAAGAATCATCTTTCAAGGAATTTCTGTCTTTTTTACTTTGTGCTTTTCAATGGTGACTTAATTTCATAGTTCATTCTTTGAGGATGGGCCAATCAGTTTTTATGGAGACTTGGGGGTCCAAGGCTTAAGCCCTGTTAGTTCCTATGGAGATCCGCCCCTGGACGGAGTTATTTTGTGACACGTCCATATTGTGGCCAGGTTAGGTTAGGTCAGGTCAGGTCAGGTTAGGTCAGGTCAGGTCAGGTTAGGTCAGGTTAGGTCAGGTTAGTTGATTTCAGGGCGACTTCCGTAACTAAAACGGCATTGCTAACGTGTAGCTAATCCAAAATTGTTTTTGGACTATCCGTAGTTCTACGCTGTTAATGATATACAAACATCTGCTGGCCTGCATAGGGTGAATCTTACTTAAGTCAATATTAGAAGACAAATGTTGGATTGGTGAAAGGGTTATGAAGGCAACTTAAAACACTGGTGAGCTTGACCTGCAGTTCAGAAAATGATGGACATTCACATATTGTAGAGCAGAAAAGGATTTCTATTGATTTTTTTGACAGTCGTTGCTAGAGAACAGAAGCAGAGTTTTGAGGAGACCATAAAACCAAGACTAAGATCAGTGAAGAAATATTTGTTGGTAGGAAAAGCCACAGGGTAAAGATCCTGAAGTTATATTTTAAACTTTGTTCATTTCTTAAATCCCACTTCTTCGACATACTTTTCATCGACTCTATTTATATCTAATCTGATATTTTTTTAACAGGGAGGGGGGGGGGGCTGTTCCCCCCCCTTCCTCCTTCTTAGGGGCATCAGCCTAAATAATAGCATTGACTTGAACAATAGAACCGACTTGAACAATTGAACGGGCTTGAACAATTGAATCGGCTTGAACAATTGAACCGGGTTGAACAATTGAACCGGGTTGAACAATTGAACCGGGTTGAACAATTGAACCGGTTTGAACAATTGAACCGGTTTGAACAATTGAACCGGCTTAAACAATATCATCACCTTGAACAATATCATCATCTTGAACAATATCATCACCTTGAACAGTATCATCACCTTGAAAAATATCATCACCTTGAACAATATCATCACCTTGAACAATATCATCACCTTGAACAATATCATCACCTTGAACAATATCATCACCTTGAACAATATCATCACCTTGAACAATAACATTGGCTTGAACAATGTAACCGCTTGAACAATGGCTTTAACAGTGAGCTGGGGTTTAACAGATGCCTAGGCTTGAACAATGGCCTGGGCTAAAATTCTAGTGAGATAAAACACATTAAAAGCAAAATCACCATTTTTATACATTAATCAATCCCATATTGGGCATAATTATTTCTATTTTACTCAGTTTTAATTTGAGAAGGTGATCTATGGGTTTGAGCAAAACTTTTCGGGTTTTTTTTTATACGACTGCAAGATAGAGAAGTGCAACTTAATTTGGAGTTGAATGGACCTTGTTAATCAGCTTAGATCAGAATGGCAGGATTTACTTCCTTTGACAGTAGGCTTTGCAGATTAGGTCTTTGGAGATGTATGTATTATTTAGTAACAGAGGGGCATCATGTACAATTCCGGTCATAAAAATTGTCGCTTCTTTCCATTTTTGGACCAAGGTTGTACATGCTTGAATTTTGACATTTTCTTAGATTTTAAATGAGAACTCTGTTTAACAACATATGTTTAGTTTTCTGAATGGGTAATGCAATCCATTCAATTTCATGGATCACCAATTCAAGCGCTGTGCAGGAAAGCTGAATTTTTCATCGGGAGCAAAATTTGTAAACACCGGGCTTTCTCAAAGCGAAGTAAAGCCGCTTGTGCCGTGAACTGATGTGCACATCCCAAATTAAAAAATCCTTAAATGGAAGACAATTTTTGATAAACAAGAACCGGATCCAACTGAAATGTCACCAACCATTACCAAATTCCATTTCAATGAGTGGGTATATTTACATTGCAGTTTTCAATGCGCAAAACGCCTAAAATCTACCTCGTACAAGTGGAATTTAGTTTTCCATCTTTTTGCACTAGGTGCTACAGTGAAATCTGTGTTAAAACATGTGTTGATGCCAGGAAAAATGTGATTGCACCTGTAAAACTAAGAATGTGCAGATGTGCACAACCAAAGAAGGCATATGTGCCCGTTGACTGGCACTAGTCGAAACATCGGCAATGCAGTAGTAGTTAGGCATGCATTCATCTGGTGGTTTGCAGATGAAAAAAGTTGACCTAAAACTGTTTTTGATGTGTTAAGTCACAATATTTCATGAGATTTATGGATATGCATTTAATGATCTTGCTGAATGGCACCATTAGTGGATGGTTTTCATGCAACCGGATGTCTGGATGGATCTGAACTATTATCCAAAAATTTAATCTTTTGTCAGGATCAATAATGTGCTTTTAATTATTATTAATTTTTTCTTTTTAAAAAAAAATGTGAATAGGTCTATTGTTTTGATTGATGAAATAAATTAAATGAGTTTGATGTTAATGGTGCTTTTTTTGTGGTTGCTTCAATGCTTTTGGGAGTTTTTGGAAATGCAGAGGTGAAATAATTAGGAAAATTTAATCATAATAACTCATATTAAAAGTGGCATTTGCATCCAAATTTCACTGGTCCTGAAAATACATGCAAAAATAAGTTTTTGGGATTGAGTGAAAGTAGACAAGTTTTAATTTATTTCTGTGGCTTTACAAGCTTTTAATTAGTCCTGAATAGTCATGTGAGTTGAGTTAATGGAAAAATGTGTATTTTAATATTCTTTTTGCCCTTGTAAGGTCAAATTTCCAACATTGGAATGTCAAAACTATGCTCAGGTTTTGAGAAACTCCAGGCATAAATTAATTGCATTTTTCTTGAAACATTTTTTTTTCTCTTCTTCTTCATTTTCCCATTTATACATTTCATCTCACAATTAAATTGTCTTCCCCTTTACTCCCCTCTTCCCCTCCACCAACCTCCCCTGGTTAAACTTTGCAATTTTTTTTATTAATTTCCAACTTTTTAGTTTTTGTTCTTCCAAATGTTATTTTTAATTAATGAGTAATGAGTTTAAAAGGTTGAGAATGACATGAGTGGATTTTGATTGCCGCTTGAATAGCTCTTTTTCGTGACTCTTTAACTTTGTTCATTGATTTGCTTTATCTCTTGTATGTGTAGTTTCAACCTGAGGCCTACTTTTTGTTTTTATTACATTGTTTATTTTCCTTTTCACCTTTAAATTGAATATACATAACATTGAAATATTACATTATTAAACAAATAAATTTTCTTTTCTTAGAAGATGCAAAATGAATCCAAGGAGTATTGTTGAAGAAAAAAGACATTAAACAAGACAACACTTGATGTCTTAGATTACCCGATTAGAGATTTCTTGGATTACACCAAGATCATTTGCGATGATTATTAGAGACTTAGCGTTTTTTCTCCAACTAAAAACACAAACACAAATCAAGACACAAGACACAAGTTTGCGTTTAATTGTTTGGGTTGTGTAAAACCAAACACTCAAAACAATTGTGATTAAGTATTGCGCTTTGGTTACAACACAAAGCTTGCGCATGCACGCTAGACGTGTGATTGTTAGGTTTTTGGGCGCCACATTTTCCTACAGTCTAAGCGGTACCAGCACGACATTAACCAATACAACACTTGATGTCTTAGATTACCTGATTAGAGATTTCTTGGATTACGCCAAGATCATTTGCGATGATTGTTGCAAAGAGGATATTGCTGTTTGCCGCACAGTATAGCGAAATAGTATTGTGATTGGCAGATGGACAACGCATGGTCAGTGGAGAACCACATGGTGCTGGACACACACATACAATAAGAAAATGACTTCAAGACACATTGGATTTAGGTTTAACGGCCTTTATTCTGTTTGTCTAGGGGTCAGTGGTCCTAAAGTGCATTTTCCAATGTTGTGTAGCAATAGCCCGATTTAATACCAACTGCTGACCACGTGGCCGAGACCGCATGGTCAGTGAGATTGGATTTCTTTATCTCCGCTAAGGTACTACGCATGGCCCATCTGGACCATTCAGGTCCCAGAGGTTAACCGGGCAACACTAATCGGATTCATAGCCACAGTCAGGGTCTGGATTGCAGAGAATGTTGAGGATGACCGCTTACCATGCAGACCGGCATCCAAAGACCACTTCCGGGACAGCTCCAACTAATGGCAAGCAGCTGCCAAGGGCCGTCGTATTATTTAGGCAAATCTAAAAATATATTGTAAAATATATCTTTGAACCATATGGGTGACCGGTATCCAGTAGGTAAAACCTCGGACGGATACTTTAACCTATCGCTTGGGATTTTTCTTCTTCGTTCGTATTACTTTGAAAAGCCGACTTTCGGCTTTCTTTTGATGGAAATTTTGTTTGTAAAGAGGATTTGCTTGGGAGTTATTTAGGATTTTTGGGTTATCCCAGAATACTATTACTGTCAGTCTAGAAAAATAATCAAAAAACGTTTCAAATTATTGCTGTAATCGGATGTTTTCAACGTTGATTTAATTATATCGATGGAAATGTCTCAGTAACTGAATTTCCTCATCTCACAAAAAGCAATTTGACAAAAAAAATTATTTCCTAAGAAAATTAAGTTATTGAGGAAAGTAGTGCAGAATGACCTCAAGTGAAATTGTCATACAGTGGAAGCAATTTCAAGTGTTCAAAGGCATCATCATTTCAGTTGAGGCAGCTTTAAAACCATTGTTACAAACAATTCTCTTGCCTTTTCTGACAATCTATCAGATCTCATTTCATCATTGTTACAGTCATGACTGATTAAACTTCTTTATGGATATTTTGGATTACCCAAAAGCAGTGTTGAATCAAGAAAACCTACAAGAAGGAGGCATCTTAATAATCTGAAACACTATGGGGGGAGAGGGGGGGCAAAATCCCCCCCATCCACCATTTCTGTGGGTTAGGTTTGCGGGAAACACATCAGATTGGGTATAAAAGAGCAACAGCTCTACTATTCAGCCATCAGTATACCTTTCTTCTACGACTTAGCCCCACATTGGTGACGTCAACATTAGGACCAAACAAGCGCACATCTTCTCAAATCTAATCTTTTACACAAACCACCATGTACATGATGTACCTCGCCCTCAGTCAAGGTTAACTCAAAGACGTACGATTTTAAGTTATTACATTGGTTGGACTGAGATCCTGCGTTATAAATGTAATAACGTAAAATCGTATGTACGCGCGAACCAGAAGTGGCATCGACAAAGCGAACGGAGTTCGACTAGACGACCTGTCCAAACACCGGTATTAAATATTCTTAAACTAAAAGCTTAATGCAATTGTTACACTTTGTACTTGCCGTGAACCTCTAATTAAAAAGTAGTAAAAAAAAGCGTTACTGCCTTCCTCTTGTGCATCTGTGTAATGTCTGCTTAGGAGTGTTTTTAAACGATTAATGCATTATCAGTCATAACGCTAGGCACTTAAGTCCAGAGTGAATCTCTCACAGCACTTGCCATCTCTCCTAGAGGGCGCAAGTGTTTGAAATTCATTAAGGATGTAAATGAGTGGAAAATGGCGAATTATTTGCAGAATTCTCACCACAAACAACTGCCCCCATTGATTTTCAAACTCGTTATGTGCCAACTCTTTAAGCTCAGCTGGCCCAAGTTTGCTGCCATTTTGCACCATTTTAGCAATCAGCAAATGGTGGGGAACCGTCAGAAAATTCGGTGATAAAAAGATTTCCAACGTGCCGGTAAGGTGGATTTGATCTTATTTCGCTCCGCTTGGTCTGCAGCCAGACTGTTTGCTTTGTTTACTTTTGCTGTTATGTTTTTAAGCTTTTACAGGCGTCAACTGCACCTGATTGCTTTTTTTTCAGTCAGGTGTAGGTAGAGTGGAATGAAAAGTTTTTTTCTTCTTCCAATTTTGGGATTGTGGAGAAGTTGAGTTTTGATGTGCCTTTCTTTGTGGAGGAATTGCTTTGTTGGCTCTCATGTTTAGTAATTTGCATTTTTTTACTTCAATTTTCAATTGGAATTTTATCTGCTGACTGGAAAGATGAATTCAATTGCTCTGGCTGACAAGCATCTGCTGTTCTTGAAATTATTATTTAGAAAAAAAAGTATTGGCAATGATCTAGATGTGACCTTCATCTTTGGATTGAAGGTCAACTGCACTAGAAGAAATATAGGTGTCAAAAGGTGTAAAACGCTTGTTTCTATTTAGACACCTGTAAAATTTCTGTTGCAGAATCTTTTCTGTCAAGTTATTCAGTCAATTGGGAATCCAGCATTAAGGAATTACAGTAGAGCCTCGCTTATCCGGCCTTCGCTTATCCGGCATTCCGTATTATCCGACGTCCCATCGCAATAAAAAGCTACAGGAATTGACATAATGATGCTGCAAGGATGTTAAGACTTGGCAGCAAAGAAATGGCACTTGGCAGGAAAGCAGACTACAATAAAAAAATGTCTTTAAATCATCACAGGACTGATCTTTTTAAGTACAGTTCAGTATACTAGCCTAGTATACAATTTGTCGCACGAAACAGTTGCGTTAGCTGACGCAAGACAAATTGTCACGTGACTTCTGCAAAGTGTCGCGTTAGCTGATTAAAACCTCCTAAAACTGACACGGGGAACTTTCCATGTGTTTAGAGCACTGTATTGACCGTTGAGGTAAAGAGATATCTAAATTTCTACTTTAAGCTTGACAAGAGTATTTTCCTTCTACAAGGTTGTACATTGAATTAGCACAAAAGTCCTACACAATTCAGACATTAATTTAATTCAATCCCAGCTATATTAGATTAACTATTCAAGCTATGCACACTTGGAAACGAAACTACTTAGTCTGTCGATGTAATGCGGATAAAAATCCATTTAATGCTTGGAAAATACAATCTGTTGGACCTAATTTACCTTGTTTGAAAAAGATAATAAGGGTAATGGGCGAAGGGCATTTTTAGAGCCAAATCCCCATCTCACCTCGAGAAAACTTCATTTGCTCGATGTCTGCGATCCATTTACCATTTAATTTGCAAGTAATTAAGGTGGAGGTGCACCTCCAGGTCGCCTGTTTGTGTCTGGATTTTGAGCGTCTCATGGGGAAAAAATTATGTGCAGTCTTAATTATTTAGAAACACCGATCCAAAATTAGGCTTGAAATTAGATTTTACGGATTATGCAGAGTAACGGGAAATGTTACAGGAGGTTCAACAGGGAAGCATTGACAGCTAAATCTAACAGACCACATTTTTGCATGGGTGGAGGTTGCTGTATTGGAAAATGTTTAAATCTGGCAAATGTAAGAGAGTGTAATTGCTAAATACCAAATTTTGAATAATTGATGAATACCAATGGTGTGCTGAACACCAAAGGTGTGCTGAACACTAAAGGTGTGCTGAACACTAAAAGTGAAGAAAACCAAACAAATGAAGAAAACCGAACAATTGAAGAAAACCGAACAATTGAAGAAAACCGAACAATTGAAGAAAACCGAACAATTGAAGAAAACCGAA
>JAQIXU010000505.1:0-31693 GCA_034701245.1 Strigamia transsilvanica | reverse complement strand
CCATTGGTCTTATGGGAATTCGGACAGAGACTAACGAGTAATTCGACATAGGGCAGTTTTTGACTTATGGAAGGTCGACTTGGCGAGGTCCGACTGTATACACACAGTCATTATGAATCAAATAAAAACTATTGGAAATCCACTGAAATCAATTCAAAATCGCTGAAAATAAACTAAAAATCAATACAAATTACTGAAAATTATCTAAAAATCAATCCAAATCACTGAAAATCAGTTACAGTAAATAACTATATCAATCCATTTCCAGCCCCATCATTTCCTATCCACTATTTTCAATTCAACTTACTGTATTTTCACCAGCAACAAATCAACCAACCAAACACCACTTTCTTCCTCTGAACTCCAAACTCCAAGAACAACACCAACACAAAACCAAACAAAACTCTTTTAATTCCACCCATCAAATTCTAAAACACCATCTTAAAAAGATTGGGAACCTCTGGTTCAACTTATTTTATGAATGCACCTACTATTTTGTCAGAAATTCTCTGAAATTTCACGTATTTAAAAGATGATACCCACGTATGTCTTTTTTGAAATATTGCTCGGATATTGAAGCAAACTTCGCATTTTTGGAACAACAGAATTATACAACATTTTTATTCAACGTATTTGTTATTCAGATTCAAAATTCAGTTATTTCACCTTATAAAAACAACATAGGGGTATCAGAAACTGCTTGCGTTTGCTTAAAATATTACTCTGCTTATTTCCAGCAAACAAAACAACACATTTCTTATAAATCTATCCAAGATAACCCAGTTGCAACAATAAATTGCATCTTTGTATTTAAAATAATTCCAAAAAAAAACCAACAATAAAAAAAAACGTTATTATTATTTAACATACCGCTTCACTGCACAAGAATAATGTGAAGTGGAGAAGAGCCGTCCAGACATCTCCAAAAAAAAGCAGAATAATCTTGGATATACTAGGCAAACAACCAATTATTCATGCGTCTGCTCCTCATACCTCCACCAATCAATAATCTTTTATTTCCAAAAACAATAGGAATCGTCATTAATAAAATGCATCCAAACAGAAAACCTGGTCATTGTCCTTGTTGCCAATTTTAATAAATAAAATATCAAAAAAAAACAATTTTTATTTCCACCGAATAAAAAAATAAATAAATATAAATATTAAAAAAATGTATATTCGCAGTATATTGCTTTCCAATTGAGGGCTCGGTTGAGGTTAAAAATGTGACGAGCAAACCTGTCACACACTCTGCTTGCACAATTGCCTCAACTGTATTGAAAACTGTCAACCATTTTTTTTTTTTTGGTCTTCACAAGATCAAACTAAACTTACATTATTTTCCCATTGCCAATTTTCTTTTTCCTGTCAAGTGAAATAAAACTCACCAAAAGCGGAGAAGAGAAGAACAATTAAAATCAAAAATTGTCTTCTCGTGCCAACTTTAAACACCACGATTTATTATTATATTTCTCAAATTTCTTCCATTCAAATTAACTTTGAAACCTGAGCTTTTAAGTGAATACAAGTGCAAAATATCAAACTACATGTTTCCCTGTGTGTAACTAATGCTGGAGCAACCTTAAAGCACAAGTGCTATTGCTAAAATTGTGCTTGCTGAAGTCTTTCACCAATTGACACACTCAGCACCTTGCGGCGACTATCTACTGATTCGCATGTCTGTAGAGAACTGACACTTTGTTCCTATCCTCAGATTTCTTCTGTTCCTCAGTTAATCCAAACGCGACGTCACATAACGACGCCATTTACTTTCCAATCTGCAATGCGCTAAATACTGTATGCGCATTCAACAAAGAACTAACGCTACCTGTTAACACGAGTTGAAGTTCTTGACTGTAACTCGTGTTAACGTGTAACCCCTAACAACCTTACATTGTAAAAGTGATAATATACCGAGCTAACAATTTCCTTGCTAACAATTTCAAGATGGTTGTAGACACAACAATAAGTATTAACATGACCTGACAACATGTTGTTGAGAACCAGTGCTTCTTAAATTATGTAATGTGGCGGACCGGTATTTTTTGTCCAAATGTGTTACGGACCGGCAATCGCGATGAAATTTTGATAGAACTAGGTCTACAACCCAATTTTATGCACTTTGGATTGCATGAGATTAAATGGAGTTTTTCAAGTTTATAATAAATCGAATTGTTTTGATGTTGATGGTACTTGGCTTAAACTTAAATCGCAGTCGCTTACTACGTTTGCATGGCCACAGATCACTTGATGGGAACCGGCAGTCTCTTGTTCGCCCACTGGCACCTATTTGAGAAGCACTGTCGCAGATTATCTGTCAATACGTTTCACGCTGCAATACTCTGTAGGCCTCAAAAGAACTACACGTCTTGTTCTCACCAATTCATACTTGTAATTCTATCTCATGCGCTCAATTTTGATTTGATATGATGTCTTGTTTATGGCATTATTGGCGCTACCTCCAAATAAATCCAAAAAAAATTAAAAAATTCAATTCATGCTTGTTCTGCTTTATTCCTCACCATTATTACATATTAATTTTGTCATCCATTATTTATCAATAAACAAGTTTATACTTATTGTAACAATTATTCATTAATGTAGCAATTAGTGGAGTACACAACAACGACCTTAAAACGATCCTCCAAAGATCGTGCTATTTTGTCGTGCGACAAGCGACCGTGCTGTGCTTTATTGCTTGCTCTTGCTAGTGTATTTCAAACTTGTCAAATCATCATAAAATTGTGCCAGAATGTTCTTTGCTTTGTGTTCTGAAATACATTTTTACGTAGCACAAACACCCGTGCTCTATCGGAGATTTTAGCGGACCAAGGGCGAGTTTTCCAAAACAGTAGGCTTCTTGTATTTCTATCCCTTTTATGTTCTCTCGTATGGTTTGGTTTTACCATTTTCAAGACACTACCAATTAAGAAATGACTCCAGCTCGAGTTTACAGCGTCAGATAGCGAAAGTTACTTTTACAACTGCAGGTTATGTAAAACATTGATGCAGCACGCTGCAGTTTAACCTTCCGAATACCAGCCATGTATACGTTTGTAGCACTGACACTTCTTGAATAGGAAAAAAATTTTATCTTGCTAAATAAATTTTTTTTTTTTTACTGACTTTGTTCATATGATAGTAAATTATGTTCTGACAAAATTTGGGGTGAAAATCTTAATTAATCAATTAGTTATTCAGTTTGCAATTTTCTTGCCCCTTGAAATCCCAGCATAAATTTTTAGCAGGCTTTCCCGTAACGCAAGCATAATCCACTTAAGGGGATTAACGTTCAGTTTCATTGTGTACTGCGCATGCTCGTGGACTTATATAATTGCTGGGGGAAGAACTTTCTGACAATAGTCAAATGTGATTGGTCAAAGCTTACCGCCATCTGGTGGCGGTTAGTTAAATTACGGGTGCGCCGTTGTATACGTTTGTATACACGCACGGTCTACTGTGGGATTTTTTTTCCTCGGTATTCGGAAGGTTAAGTGCAAACACAAACTTTGTGAGACTTCACTGTGGCTCTACCGACTGGATTAAAACACATGAAAAATACATATTTCATTCCATGTCTAATTTCATTTTACTTTCTGCACGAATAAAAAATTTAATTAACAAACAAATACGATATCTCATTTATTTGACATGAAACAAACAGAAATTTGTCTTTATTATCATATTTTAAAATACTCATCACCCACAAAAAGAAAGAAAAAGAAAAAAGAAAAAAAATGTTTCAAAATTTTTCCAATTTATTCTTGGTAATGAGAAAAGGAGAATGGAAGATGCGGTCTGCAATGCAGTAGAATTAAGCATGTTGCTCGCAAGATTCATCAGAATTCTATGAGCGGATGTCATTCAAGCGAGCACAACAGTTCAATTGTCTTGGCAGTGTCGCTAGGGTCGACTTACACTCGTGTGGCCCCGAATATGGAACGAGCAACTCTTAGGACCTTTCAACAAAACAAGCGCATAAAAACCTGTTGATGTTCTGCAAACAAATTCTTTTGCTTGATCCGATAGAATTACCACTAGTCAAGTGCCAATACCAAACATCAACACTTTTATTACTCGTGTGGGCACGAAAAAATGCTGCCAAATGGATATTTTCATTTTGGTCCAGCAGGCCCCACTCACTTAACCTTACAGCAATGGTTCGTAAGTGACAGAGGAGAACGAATACAAAGAATAAAACTCGATACCTTCGAGACTTGACTCCCCAATCTTGTCCCCATTTCGATTTTTTTGCTGTTTGACAGAAACTGAAGTGTATTTATTGGACAATTCCCAACGCTGTTCGCGTCACTGCAATATTTCAAAAATTGTAACCAGATGGTGCTGATAACACTGACCATGCGCAGTCAAGATATTCCTTTGCCCATTGCTTCAGTTTAATAATTGTGCTCAAACTGCATTGTTGAAACTGCATTGTTGCAATTTCATTGTTGAAACTGCATTGTTGCAATTTCATTGTTGAAACTGCATTTTTGCAATTTTATTGTTGAAACTGCATTGTTGCAATTTCATTGTTGAAACTGCATTGTTGAAATTGCATTGTTGAAACTGTATTGTTGCAATTGCAATGTTGAAACTGTATTGTTGCAATTGCATTGTTGAAACTGCATTGTTGCAATTGCATTGTTGAAACTGCATTGTTGCAATTGCATTGTTGAAACTGCATTGTTGAAACTGCATTGGTGCAATTGCATTGTTGCAATTGCATTGTTGCAATTATTGCAATTGCATTGTTGCAATGCCATTGTTGCAATTATTGCAATTGCATTGTTGAAACTGTGCAACTGCTGTGTTGCTTACCCTGTCAGGACTTACGAGTGGGCCAAAATGCAGCAGAAGAAATGCTGCTGTGACTTCTCCGATAACATCGTTAGAATGTTGCTCAGCTATTACTCGTTTCTATTATGTTTTACTACGTTTCACTTCACTCAGCCAAGATTACATTCACGTCGCACAGATGTTCCTCCATCATTGGCTAACTCAACTTTTTTGTAGAAGGTTTTCGTACTCTGGATTGAAAAAATTTAGACTTTCTTGGTGTTTGCACACCGGACCGCAAGTTCTAATGTTTTATATTTTCCGCACATCATCCACCATTTAGCTGATTATAATGATGACAAAGAAAATATATGTAAACTTATTTTTTCCTAAAATTAATAGAAAAAAATATATATTATGAAGCCCACACCTGTGCGCAACGAGGCAAAGTAAATTAAGACTAATTATTATTCAGCTCTTAGCATAATCACCTCATTACATTCGCACAGTAAAGAAGTTGCACTCTTATTCCTATATCGTTTTGTCTCATTACCTCTGACCTGGAGTCCCGACTAATAACTATGTTAATTAATAATTACCTCTTTAAGGTAAGAAAAAAATGTTAGAAACCAAAAAAATTATAATTAGTTAAATTATTCTAAGGAAAAAAAATTACTTATGGCCCATTATTGTTTAAAACTATTTCTTGTGAAGGAATTTGTGAACAGTCGCATAGCTATGCTCATAACACAACCGCGATAGGCCATTTCTGACTTCGGGTATTTCCAAATGACTCTTCACGCCGGTCACCTGCTTCCATTAGAACACAGAAGATAAGCAGCTTTTGGCCTACACAGTACATGGATGGATGGATGACCGGCTGAGAATCTCAGTTGTTTCTCATCCTTGTCTGACTAAGATACTGCTTCGATGGCAAGAACATCTGTAACTGTGTTTTCTGTGGTTTTTCCAGCTTTCGGTGCAAATGCAAGGTTGTGTCTGCAGTAAAGTCGTCACTCAGATCGTGGCTCGCATGGCCTAAATCCCCATATAGGTATTTTACTTATGGTGCCATGACCACTGAGTGCCATAGTACTTAATACCTATTCTTCCCAATGTTTGCAAATGGATTTTTCTATTATTTCAAGTTCTAACTCCTGATAGCAATATCAATATAAAAATTAATCCACTTTTGACAACAGAAAGAATTTTGTAATTTCAATCATTCTTTGTCTTGCTCTTGAACTGGAATGACAATCTTTCAATATGGAATTTCATCAAAAAATAGAAATTTCATCACAAGATTAAATTCGATAACAACATCCAACATTTTACCATTTACACAAATCTATCAGAAGATTTACAGTAACCGAATCCAACACAATAAAAATGAAAATTTATTTTATCTCGTGACAAAACCAATACAGAATTCAAAATTTTTTTTACAGCTCATACTGTAAATCAAGTCCTGTTGCTGGCAGTTCAGATGGATTCATTCATCCTTAGATTCCTCACACAGCTCCACTCAAGGCCAAGGATTGCTATGACCCTACAGTTTGAGAAATGTCCTCTATCACATACAAGATTCCTTAAGTGAAAACGAAAAAAACCTGACGAGACAACTAAATACGACTTCCCTTTTCCTTCCCTATCTCATCATCTTATCTCAGCAACAGTAAAAGATTTCATCAGATCCAGACATACAAAGACTCCTTTTCAAGCTTCATCAGGTTCGCATTGTCCAAAATACATTGAAAACAAACTTGAAGAAAAATGTTGACTTAACTCTACATTTCCTTTCAACTTGCCAGGATTGCTTTCAATTCATTGTCTATTACACCTCACATTATCTTTCACGCATGCTGAATTAAAAAAATAATATCATCTGCAGCAGTTTTATTCCAAGGAATAATAATAAAAAAAACCTTGGACCACCTACCCTGGGAATAGTGTGTAAACAAAGTGATATTTCATCCACACTGCTTGTCACAAGGAGAACTATTCCAACAACATTTCTCTCCCCTTATCACAGCTTAGATTAATTTTTTTTTCCTTCAAATTTTTCCTTCAAACTGATTATTGATTTTGCAAAAAAATATAATCAAAACTGAAAGGTCAAATGTCTTGTATACTATGACAATTTTACAAAACAGTTTCTTGTACATATTGATCGGGTTCGATAAACTGAGATGTACGATAGCGAACTAACCTTTCCTCAATGTGACAATAGATCATTGTGTGTAAGCAGACCAGGACCAGCAAACTTCTACCTGTCAATAGACATTTTGAACCAAAGCATTTTCCCCTGTCAATAACCACTTCCATTTTCTAGTCATATGCGTGCAATCCTCACGGTAACCATCTTGTTTGATGTTTGTTTTGCTCGTGCAGTGTTTTCCAGTGACTATAACCTGCGTCTGCAATGTTAATGCCAAATTCAAACACTAAATTCCATTTTCTGCATACAAAAACACATAAGTGAATAGTGCTTAGGTTTTTGACGCCCTTGGTAAATTCGTTTTTGGCACTCTTGACAAATTTGTTTTGCGACTTTTTCAACACGAAATTAAAAGTTAAAAATTACGGATGGCTTCTGGTACCCTTGTAAAACTGGCACCCTTGGCAACTGCCCCTGATTACTTGTGATTATTTCTAAAAATCATGTTTTCGTAGAGTCCATTTTGATGCTAAGACACAATTGGCTTGCATGGGTCATAAAAATTGAAATGTGACAACATTGGAAATAATGATAAACTTATTACTTTTTGAAAAATCTTTTTCTGGTCCAGTTTGTATTGAATGAAGTTTGATCTCATCATGTTTATTGCAGTAGTGTCCCTTCTTATCAGACTTCAATCTTCTGAGACTGAAAAATTCATTCTTTAAGTTGGAGCAGATGGAGAGAGAGAGAGAGAAAAATTTCTTTTGCCAGGTTCGAACAGTCAGTCGAATGCACCTGCAAGTCCATCAAAGCATGCGAGCAGAAAATATAAGATTACGGAATCATAAAATAAAAAAATTGAAAAAAATAAATTCAAATTTAACATGTAGTTCTGCACTCAGTCTCAAATTCTAATAAACTGAAGGGTTTTCACAAAAAAAAATGAAAAATGCAAATTCAGTCCGCCTAGATGAATAAAGAAAAATGAAAAATAAAAACTAATTTTTTTTTCTATCAGTAAAACTTGATTATCTGGATATGAAAAAAGAAGAAAGTCGGACATACAAAAATTCCAAGTTGCAGCATTGCAATTGGAATCATCAAAACAATTTTTAAAATTATAATTTCAAGTTGAATGGAAGGGCCACGACATGGGTGAATCATTAATCACCGCGCAGCATGTCAAAACCAATTGAATATTAATCTTGAACAGTATCAGTTTCGTATTTAACAATATCAACTCGAATTACACACATTAATTTGCAAAGCCCTCGAAAAATGCCTCTTAAAACCCAATGAAAATATCGAGTGCAGCTTTGCTGCATGACAAAAGGTTAGAAATGGGCGACTGTAAATTATTACTGTCAAAAAGATAATAACTTATCAGGAAATTACACTCAAACAAGATTTATAGTCGAAAATCACGTTTTTTCTCTCTATTTCCAATCCCAAAAACTAATGTTTACGCATTTCCTCAATAGAAAAGCGCTAATTCAGATCTTCTGCTGGTCTGTCTCGTTTTGAAAAAAACCTTCTGCGCATGTGCACAATCTGGTTGATAAATAATGCGTATTAAGCAGCTCTGGGATTTAATAGCCCAAAGACATGATTAGATATTTTTATTTTAAATTTCCAGAGCAAAATTCCCAAATTCTTGTGTAAAATTGGATTTCCATGGCAACTATCATTTGCCTTCAATTAAACACATAATGAGTTCGGTGTTGACTGATTTGAAACACGAGAAAATGTCACAACTCTGTTTATTTTCCATAATGAAAATTTGACAACTCAATTTTTAAAGCTGAGCTCGCGTGCACTAATTTCTATGCACTCGGCCCGCATCAATGAGGTCTCATCTCGAGCGAATATTTATTTTCAGCATCAACAAATTCGAGTCGAGCATAAGAAACACTCATCAAGCGCCACTAGATTAGCTGGAGACTTGACACCAACACGAGTCTCAAGCGTGACAATAACACGGGTCCTCGACATACCGTCGCGCGTTCAACATGTAATGCTTAAACCCGCAATACTTCAACTTAAAAATTAAAGGAAAACTTTATGGCTCTTTTGTCCAGCATCATTTCCAGACAAAAGCCTCGTTGGTCGAAGAGTATCTCTGACTGTCGCAGCAAATAAGACGGTCTGCTTAATCAGTTGTTCTGCTGATTACCGAACTCCGCGACGTGACTGGGGTGAGCGAGCAGGAGCAGCAATTTAGCCAGTGTCTCCCAAGCTCACAAGAAAAGAAATTCGACCCGAACCAAGGGAGATAAAAATGGCCTAAACAACACGTCTGTCCATCAAGTCGACACCAACCGTAAAACTTAATTACATTTCAATTGAATGCAATTTTAATTTTAACGATAATTGTCGATGTCAAGACTGAATATGGGTTAGTCTTCATGGAGTAACATTCATACATAATCTGTTTTATTTGTCTCCCTGACAAATTTTGAAAACGAATTTTGAAAACGAAACACAGACAACACGGTAATAATATTAATAATAATAAACACTTTGACCAGCTGCTGATCAGCAGTCATTGCCGCATCAATGTTGTGGCCCTTTGCAACTCCCTGTCGCTAGATGTAGCTGTGGTCCCGGGAGCAGTTCTTGGGCAAAGGGCATGGGCAAAGGAAATGGCGCAACACAAACAAGTCTTAACTTGATGAACGGTTGCATTGCCCATTCTCCACGACTCTCTTGGTCGTGATTGCGGTCCGTGGACTGTATGGAGTGAAGGTTTTGCCATCCTCCGGAACATGATCATTTCGGATGTCTCCTGACTGATATCAGGTCAGTAAATGCGAGTTGACCTCACTGACCAACTGGACTGTGGGAACTCAGCCCAAGCATTGGGACATGTTGGTGACACCTAGACACCCAAATAAGGCCCATAAACATATTTTACCCAAATGCAGTACATCTCAGTTGTCATTTCCATTGTGTGAGCATCCGGCAACCTGCAGTTCTTTCCTTATCACGTAGTGGAATAAACGCTTGAGTTCAATAAAATCCCTCAATGATAAATCAATATTCACTAATTTTGTATTTCGTGCGCGTTTTACTTGCGCGAACAAGATACGACATCATTTCACTTTGAGCTATTAAAATGCCCAGTAGCAATTGCAACACACCAGCAAAGAGAATTTGCTTAGCTCAGCTTTAAGGCTAAAACAACGACATTATTATGAAAATCCCAACAGAAAAAAACCATAAAACCATTTTCATACAAACAAAAAAATGTAGAAAATATTAATAATACATTCTTGGCTGCTATTCACAGTCGACCTTTCCATTAGTGTCAAGCAAAACAAATCCAGCAGACACACATACTGACAATGCATTATTCTCTTAAGCACTGGAATTTCCAATTAAACCTTAAAACTAAAGGAGAAAACGACAACTGGCTCCTCAACTCATGCGAACATGCAACAATATTAATATGCCGTTTGCAATACCGCCAACTCAGTGGACTTAATGCGACCACACCACCTCTGGGATAATTTTACTAACCCCCTGTGGTGTGATGGAAAACAACCTACAACAGCGTTATTATATCACATGTCAACAATGCCATAAACCAAACTAATCTCGCATTAAAACCAGGCTTTTAATTCCCGTTTTGTGTCATCACACTATGGATATTTCGATCAATTTTGAACACCAACGTTTCAACACGTCGACTTTAGCTATTCAAAGTTTGTTATTCCTGTTTTTAGTGTTTCTATAAACAGAAACTACAACTACAGTTCACACCCAGTATCAAGACGCCAAATTTCATACTGCACAGTTGATTTTCTAATTCCAGTCATTATTTAGCAATGTTCTACAAGCAAACTGTATCTTGCTGAATCCTGCACCAGAAGCTGTATCTTGCTGAATCCTGCACCAGAAACTGTATCTTGCTGAATTCTGCCGCAGCAAGAATGTACAGTGGAACCTCGCATAACGAGCATAATTCGTTCCAGAGTGTTGCTCTTAATGCGAAACACTCGTTAAGCGAAACAGGGGGACTCCCCCTATTAGGGGAGTCCCCGAAAAGGTGGAGAACGTCACTAGCTATGCGAAACTCGCTTGTTAAGCGAGTCATTTTTTTACATTTTACATTGCTCGTTATGCGAATTACTTGTTAAACGAGGTGCTCGTTATGCGAGGTTCCACTGTATCTTGCAAAAACAGTAAAAACAGAAACTTTGAATGCATCTATTGTTTATATGAGCCATCATCTTGTCTGCTTCAACAACTGCAAAATTTATATTTAAATTTAATTGATATAAACTGTCAAAGAATTACAAACCATTTCACAGATCAAATCTGAATTATTTTTTTTGGAAAAGCTGCTTGAATTGGCTTTTTTTCCAACAACTTTTGCCCGTTCTTTTCAACAAGAAAGACTTATGTAATAAAAAAAATTGATAAGAGAGAAATTGGGGGCTGGAAGCAAAAGCCCGGTTGCTAGGACAACGCATCCGATCAACAACCCCTTAATACAGGGTATTCGAAGAATGACAGTCGGGTATTAGCGAGAGCACTTCTCATAATCTTCGAGTCCTGTCACAAGACAAGCCAGGTCATCCTTAGTGCCAAGCATCAATAAATAAATAAATTTGTGGGCCCTGCACTATTAATTTTGGTCATAGGATTTCCAAATGAAAGACGGTGAGCTTAATGAACACTTCACTCGTAAATTCATCGGCGCAAAATTAAGCCTGCACACGCTTGTGTTGATCATTTGCAAATAAATTTCAATACGAATACATACCATAGTATTTACACGGAAAAATTTGCCCCGCGTGATATTAGAGACCCTACACGCCATATAACGAACATTGTGGGCCGTAAATCGAAAAAGTGCCATATTTAAAAAAGGCCGTTATAGGGAAATGCCGTATAAAGAGCAGCCGTATAGCGAGGTACAGGCGTACTATACATTATCCTTATTATATTAATATTAACTATTTTTTACTACACGATAAGTGCTCATTGTTAATGAAAAAGCATTAAAAATTTATAATAATAATTCAATTTTTGTGGGCCCTTGACACTTGGGGGGCCCAGGGCTTAAGCCCTATTAGTCCCTATGTAGATCCGCCACTGCGCTTGACCTTGGATCCATGACGAACCATTTTTTAACTTTTAAACCATCTGAGAAATGAAAAAAATGTTCAATTACAAAGTTGTAGAGCATGGTTTGTTTGCGATAGAAAAGTTTCTTTTTCTTGGTTTAAACTTCACGGAAATTAGGGACGAATTATCGATATATTAGTGCTGTAGAAACTGCAGAAGCATTAGAATGTGTTTAAGAATTTACATTCGGAATTCGAAGTTTAAACAAACAGTTTAAATAACTTTTCAAATTCAGCCACAGCATATTTGTTTTTAAATGCCATATTGCAGCAGTTATAAAGAATGGGTTGACCGAAATGAGTTATGTTTGCACGCTGGCTCCTTGCGAATTACGATAATAAACATGAAGCAATCACAAGAATATTAACCATGAAATCAGACTGCCAACTCATTTTATGTCGGATCGATCAAACCTGGTAGCAATGGATAAAATACAAACACACGCAACTCCATTACATTTTTAAATTACCATCCTCTCTCCCATTACAATTCATCGCTGTAGCTGTTGATTTAGTCAAATCAAACCCGAAAACCGCGCTGATATTTCGACATAAAATAACACTCGCATTCCATAATCAGATAAAACTAACATAAACCCGTCACTAAGAATACAATTACTACACTTCCACGGAAATATAGACATATTTCAACATAAATTCCTACCTTTCGATGACTTTTTTGATTTCTTACCTGCAAATAGACAAAAAGAAAAACAAAAATCAGTTGCAGTCACAATAATCAATCAAGTTGACTCCTTAGCTGGTGTCATTACATAAACAACGCTTTAATTAATTACTTGGTCGCCCATGGGTGGTGGAATGCACAACATACACCCAAGGGGTCGTCAGACATCCAACAGAGTAATCACGAGCCCTTCTCTCCCCTAAGGTGCCCCTGCTAAGTCACTACAATCAAATTACTACACTGTCACACTATTGGTAAGACGACCTCTGCAGTGAAAAGAGACAAATTTCACAATAAAATGACAGCAAGCCCAAAATACACAAAGGGCCCCAACCTCAAGAAGCCCAAAAATATTTTTAGTCCACTTACCGTAAAGCTCCGAATAAGGGCCCGGGCGCCTATTTTTTCTTAGGCCCGGACCTCTCCCCCTGGCAGTTGATTGAGCCCGGGCCTTACGGTATATGTAAATTAAATTGAATCTGTATACACCCGACCCTCGCTTTACGGCCTAGATACGTTCCGGAAAAGTTGGCTGTAAAGCGAAAAGCCGTACAACGAATCAGGGGATTTTCCCGACTTTTTGGCCGTATAACGAACGTTGTGGGCTGTAAATCGAAAAGTGCCATACTTTCCTAATTAGGCCGTTATAGCGAAATGCCGTATAAAGAGCAGTCGTATAACGAGGGTTGGGTGTATTGTTTTTATGCCATTCGGTGTGGGTTGGGTCCCAAACTCAGAGGCCCCCCCAAAATATTTTTTAATGTAATTATGTGTAAATTACATATGTCACCCTCTCCCAGGCGCTGGCTGCTGGCCAATATGTAGTGATTGGTTTTAGAAAAAGAAGAAAATTATCACAACGTATGCAAATTGCAAACTAGAGTTTAATGGCACGGAATGATTGGCCAACTGCCTAAGAGCAGACCTGAGCCAAGTTTTGCGAGTTTAAAAAACAGTTGATTCGAGCCTCATTTTATATTGATCGGTTTACATTTTCGAAAAATTTCATTTTGCATTCTGACATTTCTACACAAGCAGCGCGGTTTCGCAGAATAAAATGGATGGTTATTTCTAGTTCAATCTATTCGCGAGGTGTTTTTAAATGTCACAATCTGGGATAGTTTAGTGTGAAAAATCGTTATTTGATGTCAACTCAAGTGCTATTCATGTCAATTCATGTTGTAGTGAATGGATTCACTAAGTTCCAAGTTCTAACACGAGTCGGATAGAGATAAAAGGAGTCAATGTCAATCACTAATGGTAAAAAAAAATTCAATTTACTGCAGGGGAAAAAAATTTGCATCTTGAATTTTTGAATCGACAATTTCTATTTGCATAATTACATTTTCTATACCGAAATGCCGCTTCCATTCTCTTGTTTCCGAAGAGAAAAATTGTCGTTGTTAGGACTTCCATTTTAATGAAAGAAATAAGACACAAATAGGATTGGAACTGTCCCTTTTAAACAGGTGTATCACGAGTGGTTTAAGACAGATTAGAACAAATTATAGGTCCAAGTCCTCTTGGATGAGTAAAACTGACCACCTGCAATAGCGAAGAACTACAGTTCGCGCCCGGTATCGTGATGCTAAATTCGAACTGCGCATCCCATTCTGCGCAGACGATTTTCGAATTCCAGTTCTAATTTAGCCTAATATTAGGCCTAAAAATGCAAAATAATGTAAATAAACAACAATATACTGGTAATTTATTTGTTTTCTTTCATTTGTTTAGCATTATTTGGCCGAATATTAAGTTTAATCCTGCTAAATATGTTACGACATTATTTTGTGTGCTTATTATCATTGTGATACGGTATAACGATAATGTAAAGTGTATATACCCAAGGACAACTCTGGCTAACCTGCCTTCGCGCTGGCCCTGGCGTTCAGGATCATAAATACAACACGAAATGTGTATGAAGCTAATAATGGCTTGACAATGTGAAAGATTAAGTGATATCTAAAGCAATGACATTGGTAATCATGGACAATGGACAAACTCTTAGTATCCAATGTGGTTTTGGTTGATTATTTAAATGCGGCCACAACAGTGCAGAGACAGAAACCTCTGTCTGGTAATGAAACCAACAATGTTCAAGGTTCCAGAGAACTCCAGGCTGAATGTGCAAAGACATCTGGCAGGATAACCAGAGTTAAAAATGAAAAATTTCACAAACCAGAACGCCACTTCAAAATTGAAAAATTGAAAAATTACAATATCACAAGCGTTTTCCAAGAATGTTTTCATTAATCAAGAACGAAAGTTAGAGGTTCAAAGGCGATCAGATACCGCCCTAGTTCTAACCATAAACGATGAACTGGAACAGTATTTCTCATAACTTCGCAAACATTTCCCTGGGACAACCTAAGTGAAAATACCAAGCCGAGTAGAACAACTGGAAAAAATCTGAGTCTGAACCAAACTATAGATAAGTGTGTCTTTCAACTGTAAAACCTAATACACACAACAATCAGAGTCAAAAGTTTAAGCCAGTCTGAATTTTCCATGTGTAAAATCATCAACGGAATTGTTGAAATGAAAGATTCCACAAGCAAAATTCCTGGTGCGGAAAAATGAGGTACACATTCTTTGTTGGAGCACATCGTTTTTCTCTTTTTGGAGCCATTTTGATAACAATGTGGCCACATGAATTATGGGTAGTTAGAAAAATTCCATGTACGGAATGGGGCTGTGTGTACTAGGCGCTTCTCTGTTTATTCTTATTATGTTTGTTCTTATCCATTTGTTAAGAATAAGTAAGTGACCCAATTCCTTACAGCATTTCCAGAACTTTATCAACTTAAATCATTTAAGCAAATTTTTCTTAACCAATTTGAATGCACCTATTATTATTTCCCCTGGTAATAGATGTTACCTTCCTGGAAACCAAGCGGATTATCCATGCATGCAGATGTATACAGCATGAGGACATTATAAGAGCCTTTATATACATCACTGATTACTTCTCTGTTGGAAAATTTGAAAACTTCCAAATCCTGTGTAGTGACATTTTAATGGGTAACTTGAGTGCCCAATTTAGGGATTTAACATTTTCCTATCAATTAAGCTCAAAGTAAACAAACTTAAGAGGGAATTTATGAACTGTGGTGTGCAAATTGTGGATTTTTTCCCCCCAATCCACATCTAAGTGACTGGAAAAAGAAAAAGTGACTCGTCCTGTCTAATTAAATAGTGCTTTACAAGTGAAAAACCTCTTAGTTTGAATTTGTGCAGCAGCAGTAACAAACTAAGCTCAATTAACAGGTCAAAATGCAAGTGTGGTTTAACTGGTGGAAATAATCAGCTTAGGCAAAAGTCGCCAAAAAGCCAGCAAACTTTTCCAACAAGACATCTAGAAGAAGAAACTCAAACCCTTTGGATGTTTTTTCTTTTTTTTTTCCTTTGTCTTCATTTTTTTTTTTTTTTTTTTTTTTAAATTAAGAGGTGATTGTCTTTCCATCAACTGCCTTTTTGTTTCATTTCCTGGTCGATCAAGTCTGATTAAAAGGAAATTAAAGTCAAGTGAAAAAAAATTGAATGAAAGACAGACTTTCGTAACGGCCGTTATGGGTTTCATTTCATGCAATTAACGCGCCGCTCATTCGAATCTGTGCCGCCATTAAATTAATCAAGTGCTGCCTCTTATTGTCTTATTTCTGTGTTTCCATTTACCTCGGATTCCTATCACTCGTCAACTGTCACTTCCTGATCGTCGTCATTTGTCAAAACTGTCAGGAAAAACCATTTAAAACGTGCAAGAATGGATCGGCCATTTTCCAACGTTCATTGTGGCTGTCGCTACAACTGAGACGTCTAGCGGTCGATCGCTGCATCTTGTAATGCATTCAAATTTATTTGTTTTGGTTAAAATTTGGCTGGTTATTATAAATAAATATCTATTAATACAATTTTTAAAGATAAGAGAGTCATTTAAAAAAAAAATTAAATTTATGGGAATTAAATTTTCGAATTCAAATTTCTACCAAATCCATTCAGGCATTCGATTCAAATCCACTTAAATCCATCGAAATCCAATTAAATCAATCCAAATCGATCGAAATTCACTTAATTTTATCGAAAACCACTAAAACTCATCGAAATCCACTTAAATCAATCGAAATCCATTTAAATCCATCTAAATCCATTTAAATCCATCGAAATCCATTTAAATCCATCTAAACCCACTTAACTCCATCTAAATCTCCATTAAATTCACATCAAATCCACTAAAATATGTAAATCTCAGACTAATTAATCTTTCTTAAACGATCTAATGGCAATCCCAAACGTTCAAAAACTTCCAAACGAAGCCCTTTTGCACCATACTAACAAAACCATATAAATCCACTCAAATTTATACTTACAAAACGCCATAAAGTTAAAATTTAAAAAGCATATTAACCATAAATTATTCTCCAAGAACATCCAAGCTTTTCATCCAACTGAATCATCATCAGTTTTAATTTTGCACCACCTTAAAAACCATAAGAAAAAATATCCATCTTTATTTCCAGCTAAACTCATTTTTCTTTTTTTTCAAAAAAAAAAAATACTTACAACTCTTAAATCATTTACTAAAAATGCTGTCTAATGGAGCAAATTTAACCACTAATGATTCCTTCTTCCGCCAGCTCTCAATCAACATTTAGGATTAAAGCATTTACTTTGAAAGATCATAAAATAAAATGTTGATGGGAAAAAAATAATCATGCCAACGGGTGGGTGTGTTTAAGCAAAATATAAATGAAGATTACCAACTGCAAGTTGCAGCGAAAACTTCATTTCCCAGATTGCAGATTTGAAAAAGGAAGTAGAAAATGTGGAATTCACACAACATAAATCTCCCTTAGATATTTACATGTAATTTAATTAATTTCAACAAGAAATGCAAATAAATATACGGAAAAAAACCTTATCTGCAATTTCATTGGGTAATTTCACCTCACTATAACCGGTTGAATAATTCATTACAAACTA
Organism: Strigamia transsilvanica; assembly: GCA_034701245.1. NCBI lineage: Eukaryota > Metazoa > Arthropoda > Chilopoda > Geophilomorpha > Linotaeniidae > Strigamia > Strigamia transsilvanica. The sequence continues at coordinate 13,956 of JAQIXU010000505.1, read as the reverse complement.
ATGGAATTAATAAATCTTTTTTTTTCTTTTTTTAAATTCAATTTAATCTTATGTAATAATAATAAATAAACAACTCAAGTTTCAGAGTTATTGCTTCAGAGTAGCAACTTTATTCGCTTAAATTTTTAAACTACAACTTATGTTTAATGCCTCGTGTTCATACATAAGCTGATGAAATAATTATTTCTCTTCCAGCAAACATTCTGCATAATAAAATTTTACCTTTTGTCACAAAGTCATGTGACCAAAAAAACATCTTTGTATCGGTTCAATAATGTTGAGTACATCAAATGTCGCGCGGGGAAGCCAAACCGATGAAATAAGAGAATTTCGGAAATACGGTTTACTAAATTAATATTTCAGGTCCTTGCTCTATGTTTGGCAATAAAATTTTTATTAATGTTATTGCTGATAGAAAAATAAATTCTTGAAAAAAAAAAAATTACACATTTATGGGAAATGTAAAGTTCCGGTCCGGGTGAACCGAGCGAATCACTCAAAACCACTCCTGCATGTAATATGTTGAAAATTTGTTTCCAACTGTATCCAATGGCAACGTTGAATCAACACTGTCGTTAGCCCAATGGAGCGCAATATGCCCACACATTGCACAAAGACAATCCAGACGTTGTTATCACTTAATATTGCCAACATCGACTGTACACCTTTGACATCCTTGAGGCATACAGTGAACCGTAAAACACCACAGTGTTTTAAACATCCTGTAGGAAGTCTACTAACCATCTTGTCCAATAGTGGACATCAAACAACAGACTTGATGTCCAAATGGTTCGTGCCGGATCAAGACTTTTCGGGACATAGGGCTTATTGAAGTCAAATGGGGCCCCCATTTTTGTTAGATTAAGAATCTTTAAATTGGGGTTTAAAATTCATTTTTAATAACATCAAAATCGATTTTTGTGGGCCCTTGACACTTGGGTGCCCAGGGCTTAAGCCCTATGTGGGGTCCTTTTGTAGATTTTCAAAAAGAAGAATATTTTTTTAAAAAAAGAAAGAAAACTCATTCAATATTTGTTCCATTTTTTTTGTCGTGGAATTTATTATTATTTTTTTAAATTATTAAAATCCAAATGACAGTATTTCCATCATCCTAAGATGACAGGATGAGCCATTACCATGTTGTGTGCTGCATTAATGCACGTATCTTTTATACATGTCCATCACGAGATCCCATTCATCCTGCTACTTTGGGATTCTGCCAAATTGGAGTCAGGTGGGTTCATTTCTTTTACATTTTTATTCGAATCGAAACAAAACAAGCCCGAAACACTTTCGTTATTCCTCTTCCCCATAGATTTGCTGTTGTGAGGGCTGATTTTCTTTTAAGCAATCGATGTTTTTAGGGATAATGTATCGGCTTGAATTCCGTGCACCGCACATGGAAATGCATTAGACAGCCGTCAACTCGAAAACGAGTGTGTGTCAAATTGTCATTATAATTTAGTTGCACCTTTTGACACGGTGCAAAACACTGAGAAAAATCGGTTGGAAAAAATATCTATTTTTGTTTTGGATATTTGTGTTACCGGTATTTCTATTTTTGATATATCGTTTTTTCTAGACCAGGGGTTCCCAACATGTGGTACGCGTACCGGTACGCGATAAGTGGATTTTGAATGGGATCTTTGATATTTTGTGAACGAATTTGATTTTTTTGAAGAGGTTTTGACTATTTTTTGGATTTTTGGTGTTTGATTTTGTGATTTTTGAATGGAATTTTGGTTTTATTTGTGGAAATTTTGATATTTTTGGGAAAAATGTTTAATTTTTATTGATTTTTGGTGTTGGATTTTGTTATTTTGTGATTTTTGACTGGAATTTGTGGAGATTTTTAATTTTTTTTGGATTCTTGGTGTTTGACCTACTGCTACGTCACCATATTGCACTCTACTAACAGCTGCACCATCTTAAAAAGATTGGAATCCTCTGTTCTAACCGGTTTTTAGGAGTATAATTTGCCATTGAAGGAGCAATAAACTCGCCTCCAAAACCGTAGTGGTCCTCGAAAACATCTTCACATTCAATATGCATTTTGCCGACCTTTAAAGAAATTTGTCTTCCCGTGGTTGTCAATGCTCAACAGAATTGAACTACAAAAATGAAAGAATCAATCCAATCCTAATTAGAGCATGGGAATTCTAGCAGCTGCGAAGGAACAAAGCGCTGAAAACAAAACGGATAAAGAAAGAGAAGAACAAAAAGAAAAGGAATGAACAAAAAAAATCTTTTCTATCTATAATTCAGCAAAGATTTGAGAAAAGTGCAACACCTCCAGACAAAAGGATTCCTCGACTTGTTTTCTCTTTTACCGCCAGTGGAATAAATGATGGGAAAAAAATCAAAAGAAAAATAAAAATATCTTGTTATTATTTACATTGAATCAAACCAGGAAATTGTACCCTTAAGCACAACCAAAAAACCACTTATATACACTCTTTTAATCAGTGTCCAAGGCGTTAATTGGAGGATTTTTCGTCTTTTTATTTTTATTTTTTTTCTCTAACCACCAAAAATAAAAACAAAAACAAATAACATTTCTTGAACTCCAACTAGCCCTAATATTTGTCGATTTAATCCATGGAAACAAAAAAACAAGTTCAATTTTCAAAATGTGATTACGGATTTACAAAAACTCAAAACCCTGCAGAGAAGCATCCCACGCTAAAAGGGGGGTCGTATTCGCTTTATAGTCGTCAATGAGCAATCAAATGCTCCGCGCGGCACGTAAAATCTGGACGCTAATCCTATGTTTTTATCCAATCGCGTTATCAACTTTGTTTGGTTGCTGTCGTCTCCGTTTCGTCTTCGGCTTTATATCTTAAGCTTCTACCCACTTTCCGGGCCCCGGATCGTAAAGTGCCAACATCATTCCTTTTTTTTTTTTTTTTTAAAAATACTTCCAGCTTCCCAACTATTTCAACACCAGTAAAATAAATAAATAAATAAATAAATGACTCAGGTGCTCCAATTTGCTGCTCCGAGGGAATTAGAGTCACTTCTCGTTAACTTAATCGCCTTTGCCAGCTCACACTTAAACGCATTACTCCTCATCTGTGGGAAAAATTTTTCAATGGCCAATTATGACAAAATGTAACAAACTGACACTGACCCTTCAAGAAGAAGCAAAGTGAAGCTCAAAGTCGCAAACAAATCCTCCCGGACAATCTAGTTACTACAAAACATCCGAGGATCAACGTTGCGGCAAATTCTTGTCTCGATTCGAATCTCGACTGCGAGTTTCGCTTGTGCCGGCTGTTTGTTCACTAAATGTTCTCTATTTGTGTTTATGTTTATTTAGATTAGGATACACTCTCCCCCGGGGTTTATTTCTTTTTGTTTTGGTCGTTGCTGGATTTAGATTTATATGCATGCGAAATGGTAATGTAAACTGAAGATACTACGAGCAAGTGTTGTTGACACGCCATGAAAATCATTGCGGGTTTGATTAGAAAATAAACACGGCATCCAAAAGTAGGCATTATGTCGTTTTAAGTGCTTTGTTTTGTAGTTGTGTGTGTATATCCCTCTCATCTCATCGCCCATGATGCCTGACATCTTTACAGATTATCATTTAGTGCAGGGGTCGGCAAGTAATTTTAAGTGGGGTTCGGATACTATTGAAAATTTTTATCAAGGTCCAAAAAAAAACAACTCTTAATACTTCCTCGTTTTAAATATTTATTTTGACTCATTTAAGTAATTATATAAAACACAATAAGTAGGTATTCTTAAAAATTAATGCGAGAAATTACACCTGCGGTCGTGAGCCATTTTTTTTATAGTTTGGTTCACGCGGGGAAAAGATAATGCAAAGAGTGTTTTCAAGGTGGGCGTCCGTTAATCTCAAACAATATTTGGCGATCCAAGTTTCGGTTTTCTGCAGTCCGGATACGGACCGCCTGTTGCCGACCACTGATTTAGTGTGTTAATTCTTTGTTGAAATGGAAGCACAGACAACACGCTGTTTCTACTCAAAACCAAAGCAAAGACCGATATTTAGGAACTTTGCTATTTTTCTTTACAAACACTAAAACATCAGGTTTTTCGACTATCCCTACAACAACATTGCATTCTACACTTGCTAGTTTCCAAGATATTCCCAGAATTGTGGACAGAATTCGCCCTAAGCTTTTCCAAAATAAACCTTAAGAGGTTTATTTGCCGCATGCAAAAGAACCGGATGGTCTCTAGGCAACATTCCATTCCCATTCCCATCAAGCACACAGAGGAAGTGTGCCCACTGAGCAAAACTGTTGTCAGAAAAGTTATTGATGTCTAAACATCACAAAGACCCACATAAGATTTCTCATAGAATATTGCTGGTTCTTTTAACCAAAGATATTTCACATTTGGGCAAGATTTCCATGCAATGCCCACTAATGACGTCCAGTTATCATAAAAAAGCCTTCAAGACATTGCAAAATGTAGATCGGAGAAGCGAAGAGAATGAAAACAAAAATCCATCGACAAATCATGTAGGATTTTGTCAGCAAATCACCACGGTTGGGAAAAAGAGAGCCAAACATGGCGCCAAAATGAGCAGACTTATCTGTGGGATTGCAGCCAAATGGAAGAGGACTTGAGGCTCATGCTGCCAGTGCGCAGATACTTCATTACACTCTACTACGGCTCAAGCACTGTGCAAACCCGCATCTGGTTGGTTGCGATATACCCATACTCGAAGAGAGCGAGAAAAAAAACAACCTTTCAGTAAATGCACCTGATTGATACGGTTCAGCATTTTTAACTGCGTCATAATTTCATAACGCGTCTCGGTAGCACAAAGTGCGTGAAGAAACGGTCTCTACCGGGCAACAAGACAAACCAAATGTGCATTTATATTTACATGTGGGCGAGTAAATGCCAGGAGCAAGCAAATTCGTCGGCTCTTTGGTAGAAGTACCTGCTTGTAATTGCCCGTTTCAGCCTTTACTACCGGCTTTCCAACTCTACACCACACTATATGCCTAACATGTAAACACATGGGCGGTTAGCTCTAACCGAGTATTGTTAACGGAAACGACCCACTCAGGGGTGGATTTATAGGTACTCATAGTTCTTGCAGGAGAAGGGCCTGTGGAATTGGAAACTCCAAATTCCAAAAAAAAAAAAATTAAATTAATAAAGAGCGTGATTAAGACCACGCGGTAGAAGTGAAACTTCCTGACATAGTCCTGGGAGTTTTGTTATATTTATATTATTAAAAGAAATTATCTGTTTATGCTGAATCTTGCAACGGAAAAACTGTATCTTGCTAAATCTTGCAACAGCAAAACTGTATCTTGCTAAATCTTGCAACAGCAAAACTGTATCTTGCTAAATCTTGCAACAGGAAGATTTTATCTTGCTAAACCTTCCAACAGGAAGACTGTATCTTGCTAAATCTTCCAACCGGAAGACTGTATCTTGCTAAATCTTCCAACAGGAAGACTGTATCATGCTAAATCTTCCAACAGGAAGACTGTATCTTGCTAAATCTTCCAACAGGAAGACTGTATCTTGCTAAATCTTCCAACAGGAAGACTGTATCTTGCTAAATCTTACGGCAACAACTGTATCTTGCTAAATCTTGCGACAAAAACTGTATCATGCTAAATCTTGCGACAACAACTGTAAGTTGCGCAAGCATGCTGTGTCTTGCTGAATCCTGCAACTGTGACCTTACTAAGTGGAAAAGCAAAATTTACTTTTTGATGCAAAACATCAACTTGCTGATAAACAATTGACCTGCCATTTATAATTAATAAATGACATCATCCAGGATGAGTGTTTGGTTATGCCATGTAGTGTTATTAAGACAAACTTTCTTCCACTTAACAGTGACTAGTTATTCCTCTTGTCCCAATGTGACCCCCTCTCCCTATATTTTATTTATTTGTGTTTTATTTTATTTTATTTTTCTAGGATAATTTAATGTAGGTACATCACACACTATCGCACACATTCTTATCACACCTCCAGTTTGGAATCACTCCCACCCCTGCCAAAGAAATTTCACTTCAAAATTTTTTTTTTAACGGGGCCCCCTAAAGTACTTCAAAAAAAGTAAAATACAATTTTTTTGGATATAGAATACTTCTAAATTGGCATCATCAGCATACATCAGGAGGAAACTACAGTTTTTATAGCTCCTATTACTTGACTGCATTTTGGCATGGAATTGGGAATTTTTTTTATTTTTTTTGCAAAATTATTCCAAAACAAGGACTGTAAACAAAGCTATTATTTGCAACAGTTGCAGTATTCATCCGACGCAATTACTCCCCAAACCAAACTCAAAAAGCTGATATCCAAACAAGAAAAAAATTGTTTTTGTTGTTTTAATACTTTTCAAACGTTGAATTAATGAGTACCGAGAGGCAATAAATAGAGCAAAATTTCTATATCAACGACAGATGCGTTTTACGTTTTGCATCGCACCCACAGGAACAATACTAATTCCTCTTTTACTACGGTCTAAATTAGCAATCGATAGGCTTAGGAAATTCATTAACTCGCTTCACGACTAATCCTTGGACTCCCGATAATGACCCAAACTCCTTCGCCTCTTTCAAAGTCCAATTCAAGCCCGAATTGCAAATAAAGTGAATTAACCAACATTAATTATAAAAATTACAAATAGCCACAATTAACCTTTAATAATAAAAGATTAATTTTGTACTACGATGTTCGTGGAACCATGAAACAACGAACTAACTTAATAGAACTGCGCAGTCCAGCCTGCCGGCTTACGGCGCGCCGTAGCAATAATATTGCAACATAGCATTTTCCACTCTGCTCATAAGCAGAGTCTGTCGTTTGTTGCCAAAACTGCATCCTTATTAGCAAATACACCAACATTACACCAAGTTAACTGTCAGTTGTATCCAGCAGTTACATTCAAAGACACAAACAGATTGGACAGTCCTCGAGCCAAGTGCCAAAGTTTTATCGATTTCTCCAACCTTGCCAACATTGATTCCTGCTGCAGTTTGTTCAACTTGCCTACCAACTGACATCTAGTGTGAATAACTGACGTCCAAACATGAACAATTGATCCGAGTTGAAGAAGAAGCCCTTTCAAACACATAAACAAATGGAAAGAAGAAAAAAAAAATGAAGAAAAGAAAAAAAACAGAAATCATGTTTACAAAGGACCTTTTTTGTTAAAAATGTCTCCCCGCGAACGATCCAGTTTCGTCCTGCCGGCAGTGCTTTTATATGGCTCAATTTGGCCGCTTAACTTCTCAATTTTGTTCTTTTAGATCGTTTTTTCATTAGGTCGCCTCACGTCAATAAAGCGAGACGCCATAACACAAGAACATAATTTAAGAGCGGCCTCTAGGGAGGGAAATTGTAGATTTAGACCTAAATCTACAAGAGCGCAGAGGTCACAATGCTATTGCATTCGGATCTTATTTCGACTTCTAAGCCATTGTTGGGAAAAAACGAAACGGCGAGGACTCCGAACGGTAATAACGATTGTTTAGGGGCTTATGGTGAGTTGTGCCAGATCTACAATGACAATTTGCTTTCAGCTTTTAACGTATTCATACTTTGAAGATATCGGAGAGTAAAATCTGAGCCCGGTGGCCATCGCTGGTCATCAAGACAAAGGTGCAGTACTGGTCATTTTGTTTTGACCTACTGATAACAAAAAGATAAGAAAACGGTTTCGTATAAAACTTCCTGAATTTTAAAAGTTAAAACTTAAACAAACTTTTCAACACTAATTTTATGCATGCTGATAAGAAGACCGGATGCAAATACACACATTTGTTACAAATTTCATGCAGTGAATTGCCATTTTTCCTGCCCATTATAAAAATTTGCACTTTTTACCTGCCCATATACAGCAAAAGTTAATCTAAATCTCTGCCCCTACTTTCATCTTCTATGCCCACACATTGATTTGTCATTAAGATGATTCCAAGTCATGAAAGATGCATTAAATTCAAGCAATTGACTTTTTTGTTTCAGCTTTAAGTTAGTTCGCGAAGTTTTAAATGAAAAATTACCTTCGGCAAGTATTGCAGTGCAAACATTAGAGTCAGCGCTGTGCTGAATAGCACTAAATCCTGAATAAATTGGCGAGTTTTTAATATTGTTTCCACATATTATTAATTGCTGATAATTCTTAGATATCGTTGAATAATTTTTGCTATTTTTTATTACTATTGTTAGATAGATTTTGCTCTTTTTGTTACAATTGTTAGATGGATTTTGCTTCTTTTTTGGTTAGTTTTTGCTGTTTTGTTTCCATTGTTAGATGGATTTTGCTTCTTTTTTGGTTAGTTTTTGCTGTTTTGTTTCCATTGTTAGATAGTTTTTGCTGTTTTGTTTTCCATTGTTAGATAGTTTTTGCTGTTTTGTTTCCATTGTTAGATAGTTTTTGCTGTTTGGTTTCCATTGTTAGATAGTTTTTGCTGTTTTGTTCCCATTGTTAGATGGTTTTTGCTGTTTTTATGGTTTTTTTGCTGTTTTGTTCCATTGTTAGATAGTTTTTGCTATTGTTATGGTTTTTTTGTTGTTGTTTCTTTTCTACTGTTAGGTAGCTCTTTGCTGTGTTTTCTATTTTTAGCTAATCATTTCTATTGCTAGCTCATTTTCAATTTAACAATATTAACACCACTAATTGGTAGCAACAATGCATTTTATATATAATTTTTTTTAAGTCAATCCGTCAATATTTTGCAATTAACTTTGATGAAACTGAAAAATTCAATTTCCAGCTGAGTATTTGACTGGTATAAAGAAGACAGTAGTGAAACATCTTGACTCGGGACAAAAGCCAAAGCAAATAAGGAAGAAAAAAAAAACTGTTTTAAGTGCCTCTTCACGTTTAATAGAAGCAGTCTCATTACTGCAAATGTTGGCCAGAAATGAGATTTTTTTGTACATATTTGAACAATAAATGCTTTTGATTTATTGTCAAGATGTTTGAAATTTTAAATTTGCTTACTCGTGCAAGGAGTCGAATAATTTAACAAAATGGGATGAAGAAAAGAAGAGAAAGAAATAATCAAAAAAAGGGAAATCTTTTCAGCAAATTTAAATATTTTATTCTCTACTTTTATTTTTATTAAATTCTAGCACTAATTCCAAGCAAGAAAAACACCATCTCTAATTTAAACCATTAATATTTACATACCTACAGTACTCGTAATCACAAGGTGACAAAACTTTCATTTCAAAACAAGTGAACAAATATTGAAATATAATACATTTTTTCTTCAAAACCAGACGTTTCTACAGAAATTCCCTGTAAATCCATGTCAAACTTCAAAAATGAAATAATTTTCATCGAATCACGCAGGGCCTGCCTGTATGTAGAACTCCAAAACCCATAAAAGTGTACAAATTGTACAATGAGGAGTTCCAAACCAGAGTGGTACGCGTATCTGTACCGGTACTGGAATTGGTACGCGATAAATGGATTTTGAATGAGATTTTTGATATTTTGAATGAGATTTTTGATATTTTGTGAAAGAATTTTATTTTTTTGAGGAGATTTTGACTATTTTTTGGATTTTTGGTGTTTGATTTTGTGATTTTTGAAGGGAATTTTGATATTTCACTAAAGTTTTTAATTTTTCGGAAAAAATTTTTCATTTTTTGAATGGAATTTTGGTTTTATTTGTGGAAATTTTGATATTTTTTGGGGAAAATGTTTAATTTTTATGGATTTTTGGTGTTGGATTTTGTGATTTTGTGATTTTTGACTGGAATTTTGAGGAGATTTTTAATTTTTTTGGGATTCTTGGTGTTTGACCTACTGGTACATCACCATATTGTACCACACTAACAGCTACACCATCTTAAAAAGATTGGAAACCTCTGGTAACTTCTGGACCTCTAAAGCCCCCTAAGCCCACAGAAAAAATTTGGGCTCCCTTGCACCTCCAGTTCCAGAATAAAGAGCAAATTCTCTGCCCAGAACGAAGTTTGAGTCCCCTCTGGTTTCCCCGGAACAAGCAAACACAAATAACCCCAACTTTTGATCTAGGTGGAACACCAGGGCACTAAGCACAGCATCAGGGCACCCTGCTGTATGCGCGTAGCAAATAACGGCACATTACTTGACACGAACACTTTATCACGATTCTAAACATTGGTGAACTTGGCCATTGGTCCGGCCCTTGTGGTTGCATTAAATCAAACCTCCAAGATGGCTGTGGTTGTTGTCACCTTTAGTCACCATCACAGCGCGCAATTTGCCATTCCCAGACAAATTCCAAACAAGACACTTCCCATAAAGAAATCGATCTTTCTTATGTACTATTTATATTTTAATTAAATAAAGTTCATCTGAATTCTGAAGGTGAGAATCAATTTTTTCGGCGCATGAAAAATGCATATAGCCAGCTCCACCTACTGATAATTCTTCAAGTTCCAACATTTCACTTGGCCCAAATGAAGACAACCTCTGGGAGCGAAACACAACAATAACACATAGCAATGCTAAGTAACTAAGTACAAAGTTAGCAGACAAATGTTGACTTTAATGTGCTGCTTTTTCGGATCTTGCAAAGAGAGCAGAGAGGGAGGTAAGGGAGTGTCTCACGCCACTCTGCACTATCGATTCTACTTCAAGCTGCTTCCATCTTTTCTTCTTTTTTTTTTTATACCTAACTATTCAATTTCCCTTTTTTAAATTACACTAATTGCGAATCAAATTCAAATTTAACCTTGTTTGGCCGTTCTAATCTATTGATCAAACAGAAGCAGATCTGTCCATTTAATCCATAAAACATGGAAGCAGTGTGTTAAGTGAATGCTGGTTATTTATACCTCGACTTGAACCATTCTTCCATCACTTTCTGTCTCTTCTTAAATGTCAAAAACATCTATCCTACTGTTGCTAAGCAACCAATGTTGAACATAAACGTGTAAACTTTGACATTAAAGGAACTATTTATTCAAACTTGATGCAGCAATAACATTTTTACATCAAATTGGGCGCCGGCTCAAGGCACGGTGCGGGCTACAGCCTAGGTGGAAAAAATGGATGGAATTCTTGGAATTTTTAAGATTCCGTGGATTCCGAGTATCGATAAATCTCGGGAAATCTCAAAAAGTTTTGGTGATTTTGTTTACATGATTTTGTTTATCGAGGGGCCCAAAGGAAACGACCGGTCGAAGCGTCCCCTTCTATTATAGGGATTTTTTTTTGGGAAAACAAATCGTTTTTGGTCACAGCTTTGCCGTCGCCGTGAATAATCGTGGTCCCCTGCATGCAAATGCAAAGTCGTTTTTTAAAGCCAGTGTTTTTATCGCCGAGTGAGGCAATGGCTCGCGAGGTACATTTGAAATCACGCACATGTAAAAACATCAGAAACCGAGGAAAAAATGAAGAATAATCAAAATTTGCATATATGTGTGTAAAAACAAGACAAATATGTGCAAACAACGCAATAAAGCAGGGGTACGCGATAAGTGGGATTTTGGATGGTATTTTTTGTTATTTTGTGGAAGAATTTGATTTTTTTGAGGAGATTTTGACTATTTTTTGGAGTTTTGGCGTTTGATTTTGTGATTTTTGAAGGGAATTTTGATATTTCGCTAAAGTTTTTAATTTTTCGGGGGAAATTTCTCGTTTTTTGAATGGAATTTTGGTTTTATTTGTAGAAATTTTGATATTTTTGGGGAAAATGTTTAATTTTTATGGATTTTTGGTGTTGGATTTTGAGATTTTGTGATTTTTGACTGGAATTTGTGGAGATTTTTAATTATTTTTTGGATTCTTGGTGTTTGACCCACTGTTACGTCACCATATTGTACTCTACTAACAGCTACAAAACCAACAAAACCTACATTAGCTCTTCATAACACCAACATATTTGGTCATTTTAAAGTGTATTGATTATTTTGTGTTCTAAGAGCAAACATATTCACTGAATGTGATGCGCGTTTTGTTTTTCTTTCTCTTTCGCTAATTGTAATTTGAAACATTTTTGCAAATGGAAAATGCAAGGAAAGTTGGGCAATTAAATGCATGTGTATACACATTTCACATTCAAAGCAGATTCAATAAATGAAGAGAGTTTAATAAAGAAATTCCAAATAAAATTCCAATACAAAGCTCTTGATAGTTTAATTACTTTAATGAAGCGCGCTGAAATTCCATCTAACTGTTTTCCAACTTTCACTCCTAATGAGCACACTAAGTAAACAATCTGCCATTTCAAATTGCCACCCCAAAATCTTAATTAATTTCCCAATCTCCCAACAAATTTCCAAAAAAAAAAAAAAATCAAAATAATCAACAAAAATATCAAATTCGAATGTAACATTATTGTTACAACAATATCCAGACCCAACTTGAGGATGAAAATGCAATTCTTTGTATTTTTACTATGGAATTGAACTGCACATCTCCATTTGTCATCTCTTTCTTCTTCTGCCAGAGAAAATTGATTTCTCATTAGGACTGTCATGCAACACTCTTCCTTCCTTCCCACCAGCTGTCGCCCCATAACAAACCCACACTGTTGTCGCCATCTATTGAGCGTAATAAAAAACTTATTTCAAATTTTAAATTGGTATTATTCAATGGTTTGATAGAAACTTACTGAATTATTTGTTCAAACATATTTCCAGCATTTTATTTCCTTGAAAAATTAATTTAATTTTTTCTGCATGCAAATTGCATGATTAAGATTAATAATTCTCTATCTTGTGTCAATTTTTGAAATTGTAGCTTAATAAAAAGATATTTTCTTTGAATTGAGATAAATTTCACATGTTCTTAGCACTGCAGTTTGCAGTATTTTTATTGATTGAAGAACCTTCACCTGTCAAGGCGCCATTAACTAAAGTGGTGGCGACACATAGTGACAAAACTTAAAAGTTCCAATTGAAAAATTGGCTGATTTTTGAGTCTTAAAATAATGGGTAATTATTTTGTGCTATCCAGATGTTGTTTTCCCTTTCAAGATTCCACCAAACTGAAAAGAATCACTCTTGCTGACAATTTAAGATAAAACCCACTTAAGCGTATGTTTGGTTTCTTCGATAAATCCATTACCATAAACAAGCAAAAACACTTTGCAGAGACAATTCTCTTAAATATTCAATAAAAAATTCAACAAAATCAAAAAATTTAATTCAATCCAATGTGATATGGGAAGAAGAAAAAAAATTGTGACCGGTCTCGACCAGTTCTGTCATTTTATTAAAAATCCAAGCACCAGCCACCCACAATTCATTCACAGATTGAAAAAATATCTAGAACTGTCCTCATTCATCATTTCATCTCCTCCATTTTGTTCCAATTTCTTTTTTTAAGATAAAACGCTTTATTGTTGAGATTTTAGTTCCAATCGTTTGTCACCAGAGGCCAGCAGTGCTAGGAGTTAAGTGCTGTAAAGATTCACTGCAATTGATCTACTGTTGGACCAGAACAGGGTCATCATTTGCCATGGGCTGTTGCTAAAGGTCACAAATACCAATGGAGATAAATTTGACACTAGGAAGGACACTACAAACACTGAGCTTTCCCATGCTGTGTAGACAGATGCCATATGTTCACATCAAATAACAAGACACACAAATAATGATGGACCACTTTTTTTTCCTTTCTATTAATAAAACATGTATCTGAATGTCGATACAATGTGCCAACTTATCAGTGAAACAGTTCAATTAAAAAGCAATTGAAAATTTTTTTTTTTTGAAAAAAAAAATGGTGAATTTATCCTGTAAATCGCGAATCGCCAGCTGTTGAAACTTGTAGCAACAGAAAAAAAAAGATGATAAATCTTTAAAGAATAAAAATGGCTTCAATACATGATTGTTGTGGAAAATTGTATTTTGGTTGCAATGTGGAAAATAAATTGTATTTTGGTTGCAATGTTGGAAATATGTTGTAATTTGATTACAATGTTGGAAATATGTTGTAATTTGATTACAATGTTGGAAATATGTTGTAATTTGATTACAATGTTGGAAATATGT
>JAQIXU010000504.1:0-31703 GCA_034701245.1 Strigamia transsilvanica | reverse complement strand
TTTTTTTTTAAAAGAAAGCTTAAATTTCATACTATTAGATGGTATGGACAAGTTCATTCCAAAACAAAATCCCTAGAGCTCAGCACTAAATTAATGTATTACAATTTCAGAAAAAAAAATTATTATAAACTTTTTGGACGCACTGTAGGTACATCTTCATACTGCTGACTAAAACAGAGGAAAAATATTTTTAATGAAAAGCAATGTTGGCTAGAAACGGAAAAATAGGTTGGAATTGGTTGGAAAAAGATTTGCATTTAATGAATTCTATTGCAATCCAAAAAAACTTACCTACTGTAGGTCCTCACTTGGATACTGGATACAAATTTGCCGGTGGGATGAGCTTTTGCTTGGTTATAGTTGGTTAGGTAGTTAGTTATTTTAAATGGTGGGGTGATGAGAAAATGTATTTTTTCAATTACATACAAACGTGATGCAACTCAACTTTGAAAAGTAATTGACACCTGGAGAACAGGAAATTTATATTAGGGCTTTGCCCACTTTTGACACCTGAGTGCCTCAAACCATATGGTCTCAAAAAATGTGGGTCAAGGACAAGGTCAGCCCAATCGCCACTCTCCTACTGAGACTGCTAGGCTTGTGCGGTAATTTTTGCAGGCGTGTGCGGTACGGTATTCGCCAAATACCGCCGTGAGTGCGGTATACCGCAATACCGCAAATACCGCACAAATACCACGATTATGGCGAATACCGCGAACACCGCGCAAATACCGTGATTATCGGGAATACCGCGATTACCCCGAATACCGCGATTACCGCAAATACCGCGATTACCGCAAATACCGCGATTACCGCAAATACCGCGATTACCGCAAATACCGCGATTATCGCGAATACCGAGAAAACACGAGAATCTTGTGTTTTCTCGCGTTTTTCCAGTGGCTAGCGAGGGGGAGGGCAAAGGGGCCACTTTGTCAGGGGTGGCAAATAGGTCAAAGAATGTTCACTGAACATAGGTGATAGAAAATTATTTACAGTTGTTATTGCAGTTAAAATCAGAGTCCCGGTTTTTTTTTTGGTTGTTATTACTTGGATTTGGACTGATAAATTCTCTAGCAACCAATAATTATGATTTTTTTACTGACATTTGTGATTTTTGGCAAGCAAAACATCTTACAAGTGTGTTAAAATTGGTTAAGAAAAAAATAGTTAAATGCTTTAAGTTGATAAAGTTTATCAGATAAACTCGTTTTCACTTCAGAATGTTCCTGACCACGTGATATTTTATGGGGGGGGGGGGCTGTGCTGGATTATCCAATAGGCCAAAACCAAAACCAAAAACTCAACAAAAAACACAAATTGAATCAACATAAAAACCAAAAAAATCAACAAAAAACAAAAAAAAATCAACATAAAACACCAAAAAAATATCAACAAGAAACCAAAATCGCGGTATTTGTGCGGTATTGCGGTAATCGCGGTATTCGTGATAATCGCGGTATTCGCGATAATCGCGGTATTCGCGATAATCGCGGTATTCGCGATAATCACGGTATTTGTGCGGTATTTGCGGTGTTGCGGTAATCGCGGTATACCGTTTTGCGGTATTTTGGTTTATACCGCGGTATTGTGCCCTGAAAAAATACCGCGGTACGGTATACCGCTACCGCACACAAGGCTAGAGACTGCCAAGTTAGATAGAGAGAGAAAGATTTTTTTTTTTTTTTTTGAACAATTTATTGCAGAAAGTTGAGTTGTTACATTAATGGATGGACTGACAAGGAAGTAAAATCAATCGTAACATTTTCTATTTCAGATGCCTTCAACTTGATTTCTTCTTTTGACAGAAGCTCCATTGATGAAACTGGTTCTGGATCGGGTTTTGGATACAGAATGGCTGCTGCAACACCACCGAGATTAGGCCCAACCCAGTAAATCTAGCAGAAAAATAAACAAATTTCAATTAATTTCATTCAAATCCTTAGAATAATAGAAAGGTACACATTTCATGAAAATTCACGTAATTTCAGGAAAATACATTTTATAATCACTGAATTTTATACAAATACATTCTAAAATCACTGAAATTCATGAAAAATTCTTTAAAAAATTCAATCAATTTCATTCTTATACCCAATGTCCGCTCCAAATATTCATAATAACTGCAGGACCAAGCGACCTAGCCGGATTCATGCTGGATCCAGAATAAAGACTCTGTACGAAAACAAAAAATCAAGAAATACCCAAAAAAAATCCATTTAAAACCAACTCACACCAACCATATGACAAGTGATCACTGCCAGCGGAATGGACATTGGTACAGATGCAGACTCCCTCGGATCAGGACGATTCGGATCGAAAAAGGCAAAAATCGTCAAAACCAGCACAAAAGTGATGAAAAACTCCACACCCAAAGCCAACACTTCGCTCACGCCATCAGGCACCAACGTCGCACCGAGCGATTTCTGCATCGCACCGGGCGTAAGCGTCCTCAACAAAGCCGCACCGACGATCGCACCGGCACATTGGCACAAAACATACAACAAATATCGCACCAGACTAATCTTCCCCGTCACCAACATCCCGATGGACACTGCAGGATTGATGTGTCCCCCGCTCACGTGGCCGGTGAGCAGGATCACTGTCATGACGGTCACTCCGAACGCCGCAGCGATCGGTCCGAAATCGGTGGGCCTGAGGACGATATGCGCGCCGCAACCGACCAAAACGAGGAAGAATGTGCCGACGAATTCGGCTAGGAGCGACCACCAAAGGTTGGTGTTTGCGAGTTCGTCGCAGCCAAAGAACGTGACAGGAGCGGATTTGGTTCCCGAACCCATGGCGATGTGTGGAGTGGAGTGGAGTGGTCCGGTGGTAAGGTGTTTGCAATCTGATTTTGCGTGCTGATATGACCAATGACCAATGGCCAATGGATACTTGTGTGCAGGGTTTAAAATTTCCTGAAAGTAATTATTTGTTTCTTACGCGAAAGAAATTAAAGAAATTAATTGAAAAAAATTGAAAGTAATTGAAAGAAATTATTTTACAGCTCATCATTAAAAACATGAGTAAAACATCAAAAACACGAAAAACACCAAACAAACAACCAAAAACAAGAGTAAAACACCAAATAAAACACGGAAAACACGAGTAAAACGCCAAATAAACTACCAAATACATTATCAAAAACACGAAAAACACCAAACAACCAAATTTTGCATCCGATTACAAAAACTGAATTTCTCGAGAAATATTGTGAAATTCTCGGGATTCGGGATTTCCCGAATTGTTGAAAATTACAATTCTCGAGATTCGGGATGAAAAAATCACGAAAATTTCTCGAGAATTTCCGACGGAAAATTTCCGAAGCCAAACTCTACCTGCGACAGGACTGGATTTTCCCTTTTGGCCCAACCGGAAGTAGATGCTGTCGCCATTGCTCTCAAAACATCGTAGAAATCGGTTTTTAGTCGCACTGGACCTTGGGCTAATATATTTCATTTCTTTATTTTCTTTCATTGGGCTAATATATTTCATTTCTTTAATTTCTTTCGGTAAGAAATTAATGAAATATTTCACGTAATTTAAAACCCTGCTTGTGTGTGATCCCCCCTAGGTCTCTTGGGGGGAACTAATTTAAATAAAGGTCACTTGTTGTAAAACATCCCCCCCTCCCCCTGCCTCTATGTAATTGAAAAATCCCAATAAACACTTGGGATTGATTGATTGATTGATTTTCAAATCGAATAATCTGCGCCAGGTGAGGTTTTTGGCTGGTGCAGCCAGGGTGCATATTTACAAACTACAGGCGCTTCAGGAATCCATTGCCCATTGTTCTCCGTGGCCAGGTATGGCAAATCCCTTCTCACTGTGCCTCTGCTCACCGCGCCTTAACTGGGTCAAACTAAGAAAAACGAAGTCAAACTAACAAGCAAACAGATGTCAGATGATAATCGAAATTCCAATGCCCTTTGGTAATTTTCAAACTGTTGAAGCATTAGTTATTCCTGGCCACAGAGAACAATGGGGAATTCCTGGTGTTTTTGTTTTTTTTTGGTTTTTCGTTGATATTTTGGGCTTTTTTTTGTTGTTTTGGTTCTTTGTCCATTTTTTTTGGTCTTTTTGTTGATTTTTTTGATTTTTTGTTGATTCTTTTGGTGTTTTTTGTTGAGTTTTTGGTTTTTTGTTGATTCAAGCAATAACTCTCATCAATTTGACCTATCAAAAAGAAAAAGTAAAGCAGTACTTATTGCTATGATCCAACTATAACCAACATGATCAGGAAAACTGCGTAATTTTCTATCAGCTATGTTCAGCTATGTTGTGCCGGTACAGGGTACTTTACCGGTGGTACCTATATGGCCGGTACCGGTACTGTACCGGTATGGCAGCCGCGGTACTTTGTGGGGACAGAAGTACCGGTACCGGTACCGGGAAAAAAACCAATGGAAGTGCCGGTACCGGCGAAAAATGCTAAAAGTACCGAGTACCGAATTACGGTACCTCTCGCGGTACACGAGAAAACGCGAGAAAATAACTTAGGCTTTTTTTTTACAAGAAATTCAAATTCAAATAGCTAAGCTGTGGAAGATGGAAATGAGATCCCTAAGGACGGCGCAAGGGGCAGCAGAGTGACCACGATGACGCGCGCTCGTCCAGATGTGAAATGAAATGCAGAGTGAAACAATTAAAAGATTAAAGTGACATTCTTGTACATTCTTTGTAAAAATAAAGACAATATTATTCTGAATTTAAAAACTGAACTGTGTGGACGTGTTTTAGATTTTGAATTAAGTTTCAACAAAGATCACAAAGCCAATAAAGTTCAACGTCCATCAACTCGCAGGTAAATAAAAAAAGAGCGTTTGTTCAGTAGAGGGAGGCTTATATTGACCCCCCATCGTAATAAGTTGTCTGATGACCTATTTGAATGTCTGCTACTACTCAAGCAGCTATACAGTGGTGGGTTTTGATTTTTGCGTTCATTTTTGTATGTTTTTCAATTTATTTCCATCTGTTGTTTTTTGTTGTTTTTTTACTACGAAAATAGTTAATTGTAAAACTGCGTTTATGTACTCATGTTACATTGCATACTCGAATAAAAATTTAAAGTTTAAAGTTGAATGTTTATATTTTTTATACATACACAATTCGGATATATCACTAGTTCACTACGCTATTTCAAATTTATAAAAAAAATTGGCAATTTTCGTTGAAATTTAATAAAAGATTGGCAATTTTCGTTGAAATTTAATAAAAGATTGGCAATTTTCGTTGAAATTTATCAAAAAATTGCCAATTTTCGTGGAAATTTATCAAAAAATTGCCAATTTTCGTGGAAATTTATCAAAAAATTGCCAATTTTCGTGGAAATTTATCAAAAAACTGGCAATTTCGTCGAAATTGATCAAAACATGACAAAAACTTCTCGATCTCGATTTGGGTTTCTTGGTTTTTTCTTGGTTTTTCATCCGTTTTTCTTTTCCTGTTCATTTTTGTATGTTTTTTCTACTTATTTCTATCAATTTTAGCCTGTTGGTGACGCACGTATTTGAAAAATGCGAGAAAATTTGAAAAAATTCGAGAAATTTTGGTGTCACTTTCTTCATCTCGCGGTTTCTCGTGTACCGCGAGATGTACCGCGATTTTCGGTACCGGTACAGTACCGATACCGCGGTACTTTTGGCTCGGTACGCAGTACCGTGTACCGATACCGCGGTACTTTTACGATCGGTACGCTGTACCGTGTACCAATACCGCGGCACTTTTGGCTCGGTGCGCGGTACCGTGTACCGATACCGCGGTACATTTCGTGCAGTATCGGCACAACCCTGCAGTCCTTGTAAGGACATACTGAATAACTCATCACTGCTGTTATGTTCTAATTTCGACGCTCCTGTTGAGGCTATTACAAGAAAAGACACTTTTTGTCATGGAAATTCGTTATTGTTCTTTTTTGAACGAATAAAAACATAAATGTCAAGTGTATAGTTGTCGAAAAAGCGTAAATACTTGTTGACGAGTGCTATTAAACGTGTTTTTGAATGTTGAAATGCTATTCCAAAAGTTAAAACGTGATTTCTAGTGCTAAAAAGATGTCTAGAAATGGTAAGGTTTTTGTCTAGTGTCGTTTTTTCAGTCGATATGTTACAATCGACAAAACCGAGACCGTTGCGACGTCCTCTGGGACTCGAGATAAGTGTTTCAGCCGATTAAAACGAGAAATAGTGTGCCGATGAATTCGGCGAGTAGGGATTGCCAGACAATCGTGCTTAGGACTTGTGTGCAGCCGTTTGCGCATTGGGAAATAAATGACAGGTACAGGTGCGAGACAAGTGAAGTGGAGTTGTGTTTTATAATAAAGTATACAAAGTTTTTTTTATTTTATCACACACAATTCACGTAAAATATTATAAATTATTTTAAAATATTATTTTTTTGAAAAAAAATGTCTACAATGTTGGTTATTTTGAATGATAAATAGTTTATTAGGTTATTTTAAATGCTCGTAAGGCACAATAGAGGGAGTCGACATTCAGCCATAAAATCAAATCTAGAATTTGCTGGTTTGCTAATTCTAGTTTTTGTTTTTATTTCATTTTATTTTTGGTTTAGCTTAAATATGTGCTGGGTTTGGGGAGTTAGTGTGATTTTCTGGGTTTATAATGATTTGCTGGATTTACTATGATTTGTCAGATTTGTTGAGATTCGCAGATTGGTAGATGCGTTAAGATTTGATGCATTTATTATAATTTTCTGGATTTATTATGTTTTTTTTTGGATTTATTATGATTTCCAGGATTCACCATGATTTTTTATTTAATGCTTCGAACTAGATATGCAAGATTTCCCATGAGATTTGCTGGATTTTCAGCAGATTTACTGAATTAGCAACCAATTTACTAGATCTGTAGCTGATTTACTAAATTTCCAGCTGATTTACTGGATTTCTAGCTGATTTACTGGATTTACAGCTGATTTACTGGATTTACAGCTGATTTACTGGATTTACAGCTGATTTACTGGATTTACAGCTAATTTACTAGATTTACAGCTGATTTACTGGATTTACAGGATTTACAGCTGATTTACTGGATTTACAGCTGATTTACTGGATTTACAGCTGACTTGTGAATTTGCTGCTGATTTTTTAATCTGCTTCTGATTTACTGGATTTGCGGCTGATTTTCTTTGATTAGCTTGATTCCCAACTGATTTACTGAATTTATAAATCACAAACCAGAGGATATACCTAAACTAGCTCGAACGTCAACCCCCTCGAATAAGGCAAGATTTAAGAAACTCTTGAAAATCGGTACGCCATTATAGCTGAGAACAGATAGAGGCCGCTATTAATGAATCCCAGAACCTTCAATAAACAAAAAAAAAAAAAAAAAAAAAATTAATCAATCAGAGTGACTGCTGGAAACCTGAAACCGATGACTCCCCAACTCCCATCTATTTATAGAACCAAAATTAAAAATAAAAAAATAAAAAATACAAACCGCAGCTGCCATTTTTGCTTCGTAGCCCGGATACTGGCTGTAATGATATCTATCATTTCTTTTGACCAAAGCAGTCAAGTACACAATAGTGGCAATTATGTACAACAGAAAAGCCGTCCCGTGATAAATATATTCCTAAAAAAATCCCAAATCAATAAATAAATAAATAAATATTTATATTTATGCTTACGAAAACTGTTTTCGGTAAAATAGAAGCCGTCGCGAGCGATATGATACCGGAAACTACCAACAGGAAGGTGCCGATGAGGAAAGCCACAGCCACCAAGATGTAGAAAAGGTCAGCGCGGTAATCGAAGCGATTGTACGCGCTCCACCAAGTCGAATAATGCGACAGAATTCCAACAATAACAATGCCGATTATCTAATAAACAAGATGATAATGACCTTAGCGGAAATTGGCAGTGTTCCAAGCAAACAATGGGATCGATAATACCAGCTGTAGGAGCTTGAGGATGCCGGGCAGGCCTTTGAGGTAGCCAATGTTGAGTATGATGGCTGAGGATGAAACTGTTGTGGTGGTTCTGGTCACTGTAACACTGTGGCTCGGCATGGTGAATGGGATGTGTTGTTGGGTGAAGTGGAGCACGCTTGCAGGGAAAGTAAGGCAACGCCCTGTGGTGTGCGCATGCGCAGGCAACACCCCTGTGTGAAGGGAAGAGATGAAGTATATTTAGGAAGTTGAATTTTTTTTCAGTGAGGTAAGTTCTATTTTCTGCTTGGTTTTTATTACGAATGTTTTTGGTTACCGGTAAACAGAAAAATAGTCTTTTACGCAGTGATTATCTGGTGATGATGTTGTCCCAATGTTGGGATATAGGTGGCTTTTTCTCCTTAAGGTAGTGTGACAGTAATAATTAACAGTAATGCAAGAAAAACATGATTATGGTTCGTAATGTGTAAAATTATAACATACTGTAGTTTGAAATTATAACATAGTTTGACGTTTAATAGGCTTTTTCTTAACACGTCCCTATTATCCGACATTTTCGCTTATTCGACGTTCTGCCGGCCCATTTATGTCGGATAAGCGAGACTCTTCTGTACTCTCATTATGAGCAATTGATCGATTTTTAAAAACCGGGACATTTTTGCATTCCGAGAAAGCTTTTCGGGATACTGGAGCAAAGCATCCAAAACCTGGACGTCGCCTCCCCCTGTGCATTGTGGGCAGTGCTTTAGTGGAACGTATATGCCATATACCTTTGGCTTTATGCTGTATGTCTTCTGTTTTATGCAGTAGTGGAGGGTATGAAATGTATACCTCCAGCTTTATGCCGCTGTGGTGGAGGACATCCACCGTCGACTTTACGCTGTATATCTTTGGCTTTGCTTACGACTACAGCAGGCGTTTCCAACTAAAAAGTGTCCGAGGGCCACAATTTAATCCACGAGTCCAGTGGCGGGCCACATCATAATTGGCTGAGGTAAGAAAAACAAAACACAAAACTTAAAAACTTAAACTTTACTACAGAGGAGTACTTTTCCACAAAGCTTCGCGGGCCGCAAGAAAAGGCATCGCGGGTCGCCTGTTGGAAACCCCAATTTTGATTGTGAGAGAGAAATACGGCAGAATATGAAGCAGTTATAGCACCAAGAAGCAAGTAAGAAAGTTATCAGTTTATTTGTCACAAACCACAAACAATCATGCAGTCACATCCCATGACCACAATGTGCTTGGATTTGCTGGCGGCCCAATCCGCCATGCGTTAGAAATTTAGAATCAAGTCATTTAAACGACTTTATAAAAGCACCTACTGAATCCATGTGTCCCTTGGTTTTAACAAGTCTGTGCAGCCCTGGTCTAACCAAAAGAACATACGCCAACTGGACACTTTGAATGGGACACATTTTTAGTGGCCCAGCCCATTTCTGGAGCACCCAGCTTACACTGTTTTCCTCTTTAGATTTATTTGCTAGTGTCATTTAAAAAATACAACTTTGGGACTTTGATACTGCAAAAATAGAATCGATTGTTGTGTTATCTCTAGGTTATCTAATTACAGCATGTGACTGAGCATATTTGTAGATAAAATCTGGAGCTGATACATTTCTCAGGTTATTTTGTGTTTTCATTTCTTTTTTCAACTTAAAAAGAGTGTGAAATAGGAAAGCTGTGATGTTATGATGCTTGTTGCAACTCAATGGAGGATGTGTGACGTCACACATCCTCTGATGTGAGTTGCAAGAAAAGGCAGGGCTTTACACTTGTGATTACAATTTCCAACTTTGTGAAAACAAGAATCTTATGGAGTTTCATGTTGCATGTGTAGAAAAATGGCGACAGCTGAAGTTGATCTGGGTGATCCAATACCCAGGAGTATCCGCACACCGACAATGTCAACTGGAACCTTTCCAAGCAGCCACACAACCATGACGGCAACACGCGATCAAACTACAACGTGCCATTGTGATCCAACATACATCCGTACCGTTCCAGGGATTATCAAAATTCTTCAGGTGGTAAGGACAAATTTGACAGTGTCAGCGCTGTTTTAAGACCTTCATAGGACCTAAGGACTTTTTTTCTAGAGACCTCGGTTTCTCTTATTTTGGATTTTTCATTCAATTTTTACTGTCTATGTACAGACCATACCTCACTATACGGCTGAGATACATTCCTGGAAAGTCGGGGCCGTATAGCGAAATGCCATATAACGAATGCCGTATAACGAACCATTTAGCCGTACTTCCCTAAGGACGGTATAGCGAAAGAGGGGCCGTATAGCGAAGTATGGGCTGTATTAATTTTTCAAAGTGAAACATTGAAGACCCTAAAAGGTTTGTGCGCCCTAGGCACCGTGCCAACTCAGCCTAATGGATAAAATGGCCTGTCCGGTCCGTACTTAGCTCGACTGGGGCACAAACCCTATACATCATTGTCCCAATGAACGAACGTATGCGCTCTTGACTGGTCAAGACCTATGCAGCGGCGTAGCTAGGTTTTTGGCGCCCTTGGCAAATTCATTTTTGGTGTCCTTGACAAATTTTTTCTGTGACTCATTTGCAATTAAGGATGGCTTAGTGGCGCCCTTGATCGAAAAAGGCATCTTTTAGATTGGAAATCGCCATTTTACATCAATGTAGGATAACAGTGACGATTATTGGCCTACAAAATGTCGCTTTTTGGGATAAAAATCTCGATTTTTGGACTACAATGTCGATTTTACGCAACTGGACTTACCGTATGTCTCTGGACCACACTACAGTCGGACCTCGCTAAGTTGACCTTCCCTAAGTCGAAAACCTCCCTATGTCGAATTACTCATTAGTCCCCGCCGAATTCCCATAAGACCAATGTATTTTAGATGTATTTTAGAAACCTTTTCGGCTCCCAACCTCTGTTTGTCGAATTTTCTATGGCGTTTAGGTTATTATTGTGAGGCTACATCTCAGAACACGTGGTGTTTCATTGCACCGTTTGATAGTACATACTGTAGATGCATGTACCGGTATGTAGCCTACATGTATACGTATAAAACGACAATATAATAAACGGTTATATAATAATTAAGCCGGAAAAATAATGTCCTTGATTAACCCGCGCCTATTACGCCGTTTTCCCTAACTCGAAAACTCCGTAAGTCGAATTTTTTTCCGGGTCCCTTTGAGTTCGACTTAGCGAGGTCCAACTGTACTAGCGAAGTATTAATGTTGACTTTTAATAGGCCAATAATTGTCATTACATTAGTCTAAATTTTATACAAACGTAATGTCCCGCAAATGATGTTATAAATATCCAAATGGCCCTTGGCAGAGCAAAGGTTCTCCACTCGAAAGACCTTTGTCATCTAATTATCATTAAATTACTTAACTTTATTTTCCAGACGTTCAGTGTCGTAGGATTAATATGCATCTTGTCATCCAGGATGAGTTCGTCATCGCGGGGAGTTTTCTTTTGTTTCGTATCTGGCATGGGTTTCAGCATTTCAGAAATTCTTCTGCTGTTTCATTCCTTCAACTTTCCTCACTATTCACCAATGGTTCCTTGGTTAATGGTGGTAAAACTTTCGCTACAAGAGTAAAAGCAAAATGTCTTTGTAATTCATTATTGTTTATAGGAGTTAATTTTCTGCTCTGCCTGGACCATCCTGTACTTGATTGCTGCTAGCGTGGTTGCTGCATGGGGCAAATTTTATGCAACGTTTGGCGTTGCAGCGGTAACTTCAATAATAATTAGATAGTGAATTTTGTTGGAGATTTTGTGTGGTAGATATAACTTTCTTATTTATTTCTTTTGAATAGTTTTTTGGATTTGCCGCTGTGGTGGCATATGGGTATAATGCCTACATCAATATTTGTGAATTGCATTTAAATAAGGTGGCTAGGAACCGACCAAATGCTGAGAACCAGCCACGTGATGCAGACAGCAGGACACCAAAAATGTATATTTGATTCAAATTATTCTGCTGCATCTATATTGAGTGTGGAGACACATGTATTGTTTAAAAACGTCTGGAATTTGAGTTGTTGTAATTGTTGAAAATGTCTGGGGATTGAGCTGATTATTAAAAATGTGTGGAAATTGAGTTGATTGTTAGAAATGTCTGGAAATTGAGTTGTATTGCAGATTTAGGTTGTCTATCATTTGCGGTTTATTAGTTAGTAATTAAGTCGCTAGATGACGCGAAAACTCAGAAGGAACATAGCCTAATCCAAATGAGAACAAAATGTCAAAATGAGAACATAGAATGCACACCAATCTACACAAATTCTAAGAAAACCATAAAAATTCGTGCAAATCCGTAGAAATCCATGCAAATCCTTAAAAATCCATAGAAGTCCTTAGAAATTCATACAAATCATTAGAAATCTTATCAAATCATTAGAAATCTTTAGAAATCTTTAGATATCTTCAGAAATCTTTAGAAATCTTTAGAAATCTTTAGATATCTTCAGAAATCTTTAGAAATCTTTAGAAATCTTTAGAAATCTTTAGAAATCTTTTCAAATCTTTAGAAATCTTTCCAAATCTTTAGAAATCTTTCCAAATCTTTAGAAATCCTATCAAATCTTTAGAAATCTTTCCAAATCTTTAGAAATCCTATCAAATCTTTAGAAATCTTATCAAGTCTTCAGAAATCTTTCCAAATCTTTAGAAATCTAATTAAACCTTTATAAATCTTTCCAAATCTTTAGAAATCTAATCAATCCCAAAAAAATCCACTTCAAAAAAATGAAAACAAACCCAAAAAAACATCAAAAACATACAAAACCAACAACTCACTTAAACTCCAACAACCGAAACCCAAACAACAAAATCAGACAAAACTAATAACAAAAAACTAAAAATAAAAAAATAAATACTTCCACGCTAAACCAGTGCGGCCCAAATGCAATGCCAACATGACCTGCTTCCAACTAAAAACTCATAAAAATCAATTCCCTATTGACTAAACCGACAAAAAGCCCAAAACCGACCACAAATCCACTCAAAATCCACACACAACTCCAAATTCGACCACAACCAACGAATCTGCTCCACAAATCCCACCCGTTGCTGCAATGTGTTTACAAAGGACGAAAACCAACTCGCCCTGCTAAACTTGAACTCGCAACACGGAAAAGCCACTGACTGCATATAAACACCAAAAACGTCGATAGAAAGCGAATTAACCACAAAAAAACAAAAAATAACATTAAATATGCATCTAGACTAATTAATTCACTTGTTTTTATTCATTGTTACTCGAGTTTCACCTCACAGATGTCAATTTGGTCGATTTTTAATCGTTTCTTCTTCTTAGATCATCAACCCATTAACCGACAAGTAGAGCAACGATTCGTCGGTTTACACTGGAATCTACTGACCGGAACCGGATGATGAATAAATATAGTTATAGAATAACCAACTCAAAGAATCGTAACGGAAATATAAAAAAATTTGAATTTTAAAATTAAATTTGGCGAAAATTAATATTTTTTCGTTTCGACGGTGTTTTGGTTTTTCCATGCGGGATTCGGTCGAGGTGCCGCGGCAGCGAAATTTCGAATCTCCGTACTCGCTTTATTTCGTTTGATTGCTTGAGAAATAGTTGAATAAACCGTTAAATAATTCTAATTAAAAGAGGACGTTTAGGTTTTTCAGCCTCGGGCTAGGATTAAATGACAAGAGGAAACACGTGCCAAAAAAAAAGGAAAAAAAAAAATTCAATTCACACAGTCGTGTGGTCGGTCGTCATTCCTTTGAGAGCTCTCTAGTGAAACAAGTTCATAAACCAGTAAGTGGCAAATTCGTGATAAATATTGTGGATTTAATTTTTACAAATAAGTGAAACAACTAATCTAGTCATTTAATACTAATCCTATCATTTTTTCGTTTAATTTAACATTCTTTTCTAATTTTTTTTTACTGTTTTATTCATTTTTCAATTCATTTTCCATACTCTTTGTGATTCAATTTTAAAGCATTGCAGTCAAGCCCCATGGTTTGCTTGCTTGCTGCCCCTTAGTCTACATACACAGCAGGTTCCCTCGTTACAACGCGGTTCACTACACGCTGGATTACACCCTCCAAGTAACCCATAGTATTAAAATTTTCTATTCAAATGCCTATTACTTCTAGTGTCATTAAAGTACTTGCTTTTTAAATGACAAATAAAATACACTCAACGCTTGCTATACGGCCGCTCATTATACGGCTTTTCGCCATAATGGCCTTGTGCCATTATGGCTAAATTTTGATTTACGGCCTAACATTTTCGATGTATGGCCAAAAAGTCGGGAAACTCCGTAGGGGTCCCTGATTTGAGTTGTTGCGAACCCCTTATTCGTTATACGGCATTTCACTTTACAACCAACTTTTCCAGAACCTATCTAGGCCGTAAAGCGAGGGTTGAGTGTATGCCGTTATTACAATGCATCCTCCAAAATCCCACGCAAACATTATTTTTTGCTTCGACGCCTGTGAGAAAGCGTTCAGCGCCATTAAACAAACACTGATGGACGTAGGAACGAAACCCCTACCGGACCCATATTAGGGTCACGTGATAGACGACGTAAATGTGCAAAACTTCTGAGGTTGTATATTTTTTGGATGGTGTTTATGTTACCTGACTAAGTCACCTCAAATGACTCCAATAGAAGACATGTTAATGAAGCAGCCATTCAGGCATGTAATCAAAACACAATGACTTCGTTAGAGGAAATATAAGACAATTAACAATCTTTTACAAGCATGCATACCTAACCAACTATGAAACATTCCCCTTCTGATGTTTGATGAATATCCACACCTGTTATCCTCATTCGATAAATGTTTTATTCAAGGTTTCATTGGTATTACAGCTGTTTTCATGCCGATAACAGCACACGCCAAGCAACCATGACTAAAGGTACTACAGTTTTGGTTACTGGAGCCAGTGGTTTTTATGGGCAATTTATCATCAAGCTTCTGCACGAAAAAGACGACGAAGTCACCGAAATCCGGGCATTTGATACTACGCCTTTTGTGAAAAATCTAGGTATGCTTTTGCTCCACTAATGCTAACAATCACAAGGGTGTAGTGATGTAGGAACAGGAAGGGCAGGATGCCCCTCCGGCATCAATCCAGGAGGCACAAGGAGCCTCCAGGAAATGACAATGATGGGAAACATAATGGGGAAGATGCCCCAAGGCATCAGGAGGGCATCAGGAGCCTTCAGGCATTGGCAGGAGTGTAGTATGGGGATCACAAGAGGGAAGATGCTTCGGGCACCCATCTAGGGGAGGCTCCGGGCACTGCTAACTAGTTGGTCCTGTTCCTGAGAGTTTTTTCAATCCCGGGATACGGGATTAAAAGTTCGAAAGACCCCGAGATTTCCAGGATCTTTTGAATAAAAGGGATACATTTTGTAAAAGTTAAATGAAATCGGCATCTGGATCTTATGAGGAAGTTTATTCAATTGCTTATTATTTATTTATTTATTTATTGAACACTCAATTTTGAGT
Organism: Strigamia transsilvanica; assembly: GCA_034701245.1. Classification (NCBI taxonomy): domain Eukaryota; kingdom Metazoa; phylum Arthropoda; class Chilopoda; order Geophilomorpha; family Linotaeniidae; genus Strigamia; species Strigamia transsilvanica. The sequence goes on along the minus strand of JAQIXU010000504.1, from coordinate 16,289 downwards.
ACATTGAATTGACAGTTCGCAATGTTCTATTTGTTTATTTTATCCAAATGAAACAGATTATACGGAGACAAAGGAAGTAAGATCAATCGTGGGTGACATATGCAACTTCAGTACTCTTTTAAATGCGTGCGAAAAGGTTGACTGCGTGATTCATGCAGCATCTGTGATTGACTTCAGTCCTAACCCCGACGTGAAGGCAATGTTCCAAAACAATGTCAAGGGTAAGGTTGAAAATAAATCACAACATTTCAGCTCATTCTAATAAATTTGACAAATGTGCGCCATTTTGGAAGATATAGTCAGAATGGTTTAATTAAAATGATTATTCGAAGCGATTTTTCTAACTATTTTGTTCTTGTGATTCAGGTACTGAGAATGTTATCGAAGCGTGTCTCCAAGCTAAAGTACAGCAGCTAGTCTTCTCCAGTACAGTTGATGTTGTAGTTGGGAAGAATAGATTGACCTATGCAAGGGAGATTCAAGTACCTGTTCCAGACGATCTGCTCTTTCCAGCCTACGCCAAATCCAAATACGAGGCAGAGCAGAAAGTTCTCGAAGCCAACGGGAGGAATCACAGAGATGGTAAAAAATTGAACACTCCAACAACATTCAGTGGCGGTTTTAGCATCTGCAAGGCCCTAGGGGCTTATTGAAGTCCAATGGGGCCCCATTTTTTGTTAGATTAAGAATCTTTAAATTGGAGTTTAAAATTCATTTTTAATAACATCAAAATCAGAGTTGAAATATATTTATTTATGAAATGGTGTTGAATGCTCATTGTTAATGAAAAAGTATTAAAAATTCAATTTTTGTGGGCCCTTGACACTTCGGGGCCCAAGGCTTAAGCCCTATTAGTCCCTATGTAGATCCGCCCCTGGGTGTGAGGTCTGCAACCCCGGCCCTCCACTGGAAAAAAATCAGGTTATATTGACATTGAAAAAAAACGACAATTTGGGGTCTTTGAGGTCCTAGGGTCCTTGCAGTCCTAGGATCATTTCAGTCATGAAAAATTGGGGTCTTTGGTACAAGGCCATATGCAAAAGCAGTAACATAGCTAGAAGTCAATGGGCCCGTGTGCAAGTTGGGTGATTGTGGATTGATGGACCCTTTATTCAAGACAACACATTATTTTCATCCTCCATTGGCCCCCTAGGGTTGTCCTCCACCACTGAGCAAAAGCCTAGCCTGCCTATCCCTAAAACCGCCAGTGACATTCTTCATGTTTGAAAACTTTCTCCATTTTCTGACTTCCTACTCATACATTTTTTGCAGGTGATGGAAAGCTTTATACACTTGCTCTTCGCCCCGTTGTTACATACGGAGAAGGCGATCCTTACTATGTAACCAATTGCCTGAAGAATGCAGCCAGCAGTGGCGGCCTCTTGGTTCGATTGGGAAGTGGCCGAGAATTCATGCAGCAAGTGTATGTGGGAAATGTGGCTTGGGCTCATCTGGTTTCCTGCAAAGCCCTTAAAGAGCACCCGGAAAAGGCCGGCGGATTGCCATATTTCATAACCGACGACACACTTCCCTGCAATGTCTTCGACTTCGTTGAGCCGTTTCTGGTTTTGCACGGATTCCGCGTTTCGGAAGCCCGGATTCCATTCTGGGTAATTTGGTTTCTGTACAACATGCAACAGATTGTTTTGGCTCTTCTTAGTCCTGTTTACAAGCCCAGCAATCCAATGATTCCAATGGCTCAAGTGCATTACGCCTGTAATACATATGTGGTAAATCGCAAGAGAGCCACCGACATTTTGAAATACTCGCCAATTTATCAAACAACAGATGCTATGGCTGGTTCTGCTAAATATTACTCCCAAGTCAAATTGTAATTCTCATTGCAATAAATGAAAGTATAATACTTGGCAAGAAGGTTTTTTTTCCTATTTTCTATCTTCTAACAACTTCTATTAGCTATTGGTACTTGCAGGGCTGTTTTAACCATTAGACAAAGTAGGCATAGTGCCTAGGGCCTACAATATTTCACTTGAAAAGTTAATACATAGACATGATATTCCTTCTATGAATTACTTGTTGGCTGTAGAATTAGATATTCTGTGCCATATTGTGATACTTATGCATTGAAGATAATCCTGTATACGCGGAACATATAGAAAATCGCAATCATCACATACCCTGTATTATTCCAAGATTGTATTGCAAAATGTTAACATTTTATTATTGGTCCAATTAAAAACCAACATAGGGCCAATATTACTTGCTGCGTAGTTATGCGAGATTTCATGAGACTTGCTGCAAATTTTGTGAGACTTCCAGGGGTTCTCGAGTTCAAACCAAACAACTGGAAGTGGATCATTTACAGTGGAACATTAACTTACGCATTTATGGATTTTATTCACACACAGCTAAACTCATTCTTCTGGATGGTTGGAACAATTTAGCAAACTTGGGACCGGTCCACCTCCAAAAGGGCCTATCCCAATTGCATCAGCTAAAATTATACTCATCGCTTAAAACAACACTCAACCAACCACTCTACCATCCAATCATGCAAAAAAATTCAAATTATTTATCCACATGCACTGATTTCCTGTGGATTAAAAAAAAATATCCCCACACCAAATATTGTCCTCCAGAGTGCAGCAAATCATTGAAAAAACCAAAAGAAAACCAAAAAAAAACCCTTTTTCCCTCATAAAAAAAAATCTTTTTTTCAAAAAGTTGTTTTCAATGGACTCAGTTGTTGGTCATTTATCATTTTCTGACTATGACACACTCTCACACCTGTGTACACTGCTTCGCTCATCAACTGTCATGATGGCTGGAAAAGTAGTTCAAAAGCCGAAAAAATAAATAAAAACAATCAAAATTCAATTTTGGGCATGTCATTGGTCAAATCAACACCTCAATGCCCAACCAATCACTTTATACCACCCACCCACACACCAAAACGTCACATCCGGGTCCAAAGTTGAAATGAAACCATCACTTGCCTGGTGTTTGGCCATGGAGCAACACATGGATGTTTATCCCTATGCCTGCAACTATCAATGGGGGAATATGCAGGTTGATTATAATGCAATTTCTAGTAATGGCGAGTATGTTTTTCATGATAATTATAATTACGACGCTCCGGGAGAAGGTTTTGCAAACGGGAATGAAGTTTCGGTGAATTCCATAGGTAGGTTTGTGAGATTTTTTGGGTTTTTGTGGGTTTTATTGGGTTTTTTTGGGATTTTTGTGCAGAACCGAGTGTTAAACCGAGGAAAGAGCGAACGGCTTTTACCAAGAAGCAGTTGAAGGAGTTGGAGAGTGAATTTTCTTGTAATAATTATTTGACGCGGTTAAGACGGTATGAAATTGCGGTTACGTTGGATCTTACCGAAAGACAGGTATCTTTTTTTTTTTTTTTTTTTTTTTGGGTGGAATTTTGATTTTTTTTTTTTTTTTTTTTTTAAGGTTAAGGTTTGGTTCCAGAATAGGAGAATGAAGTGGAAGCGAACTAAAAGCGGCGGTTTTGAGAATAAAACGAAAAATATTTCGTCTTCGCACGACGTTTCGGATGACAGCAATATGTCGGCTTGATCACATTGTGGATAAATATATATAGAATTGTTATTATAAAAGTGTGTTTTTTTTATATATTTCATATTTTTGATGCAAGATTTGCGTTTTTTTTTTTAAAAATTCAACATTTTTGATGCAAGATTTGCGTTTTTTTTTTAAAAATTCAACATTTTTGATGCAAAATTTGCATATATTTTGAAATATTCAACATTTTTGGTACAGAATTTGCATATATTTTGAAAAACTCAACATTTTTAATGCAAAATTCGCATATATTTTGAAAAATCCAACATTATTGACACAAAATCTGCATAAATTTTAACAAACAAACAAAAACTGTAAAATATCTCGCTAATAAATGTCCTTATTACAAAAATTTCACCCTAAAACTCATTTTAAACATCAATCATCAACCCGGATTTGTACTAAGAAGGAACCATTTTTTTTCCTCGTGATCTTTATTTAGAAACAAGTTGACATCCAATCCACTAGTGAAACGGATATAGAAAAATTGTTTTTTCTTTCTCTTTAAACTTTTGTCACGTGGTGAACAGCGGGGGATTCAAGCAATTGGATATTTTGGCCAGTTCTTGGCCAGTTTTTGGAAGTTTTATGAGTGAGATTTGATAATTCAGACGAGGATTTCAATGCACGTGCAACAAGTTGCCATAAATCAGCGGGGAGGGGACTCGGGGATTCAAAGATTCAAAGGCGTAAGGGCCGTTTTTGTTTTCACAAGGGGTTCCTCGGAATCCGGGGTTTCACCTTCCTGATGTGCAGCTGCACTGGATGCTGGGCAACAGGTTGTTGGTGGCGATATTTCTCTTCTGATTAAGTTGTTGTTTATTTGATTGTTTTAGTTTTTTGGAAGGATTTTCAGGATTTTTTCGTGGATTTATTGGATTTGGTTTCAATATTTTTATAGGTGTTGGGTTTTTTTGGGTGTTTGGTTTTTGGTATCTTGATGAAATTTTTTTAGTTTTATTTTGGACTTATGGTTATATTTTGGTTTTTGGATGATTTTGTTGGTTTTATTTTGGTTTCTTGATGATTTTGTTGGTTTTATTTTGGTTTCTTAATGATTTTTTGGTTTTATTTTGATTTTTGAATGACTTTTTGGTTTTGTGGGTACATTTTGGTTTTTTTGGATGATTTTTTGGTTTAAATTTGGTTTTTTGGATGATTTTTTTGGTTTTTGGTTTCATTTTGGTTTTTTGGTTAACTTTTGGGTTTTATTTTGTTATTTTGTTATTTTGGTACTTATGATGACTTTTTTCGGTAGTTTCATGATTATTTACGGATATTTTTGTTTTTTTATGATTTTATTTTTAATTTTATTCTTTTCTAGTATTTTAATGACTTTTTGCTAATTATTTATAATTTCTAAACAATTTTGGATGATTGGTTTGGTATTTTTGAAGTTCATTTTGGTAGTTTCATCATTTTTTGTGTCTTTGGGAATTATTTGTTTGTTGGTGTTTGAATTTGACTGAATTTGGGGCAGTTCTCTGCGGATTCATTGCTAAATGTGTTTGACATGTGGTGCCTGACCCGCCCAGTAAGGCGCCAAGCAGTCTGCCACATGGGTTTAGGGTTCGGAAAAGTAGTTGGTGATGGACAACTAGAAATCTTAAAATCAAATCAATTTAAATTTTTGGTTTTAAAAAAAAAAACACTACAATTTGGCATCGAATTTTAAAAATAGACAATTGAATATTAAATTACCTACAGATTTTAATTCTCCCGAATTTTCCACGACGTCAAGTATCGCCGCCTGGTGGCAGTTTGGCTAACATAAAAAATTAATTACCAAATTTAATGTAAATTTTAATATTTTTAGATCAAAAATCGAATGCATTTTATAAAATTATCTTTGTAAATTCATTGACCACGTGTGAAACCGCATTTTAAACGAAAATGTTTGTAATTTCAGTAGAAAACGTTAAAAATTAGAATTTTTTTTACATTTGCGAAATACTTTTGCCACTAAAACACCAGAAATGCGAAAAAATCATTTTGTTACTATTATATGCTTCAGATATTTGGTTTTTAAAATTCTATACGTGAAAGATCATTTTTTTTAAAAGGTAAATATTGATTTCTTCACAGAGCGCAGAATAACGATCGCGCCATTTTGCCTTAGTTCGCGCGTTTACCACTAAACGGCGACACTTGAAAGTAAACAACATTAGGGTACTGTAAGAAAAAATAAAACAAAATCCAATCTTACATCATCGTTCGAATCGATTTGCGTAAAGCGTATATTCGTCACCTGAAACACTGTCGTCGGAGTCCTCATCCGAAGTTATGTCAAACGATCCCCGATATTCATCCCGAACGACATTGTTCACCGGTTCTTGTTCGGCATAAACTATAGTGATATGAACGAACCTAAACTCATTCCCAGCGCCGTTTTGTATACTATTTCTGACGTCATCCGTTGCATTTTGGTCAACAACGAAACTTGGCTCTTCTTCGACGTCATCATCGAGATCTGGATCTTGTTCATCGTCGCCGTCGTGATCCTCGGAACGATCATCACCTTGATCCGGATCTTGTTCGTCCTCGTATTCTCCGTCATCGCTTGTCACGTAATCGTCGTAATCTCCATAATCAACTCCGTCACCTGAATAAAATTGCAGCATTCTGTACATTTCCTGTTCGTAAATCGATTCGTCTCCAACTGTGTTTGCCATTCTATTCTGTTTGAATAAACTATTGGTGTAAAATACCTGCATTTATACGTAGTTATCGATACGTTGACACGACGTCATTTTAAATATGAAAACGTTGTTAATACGTTGTTCATTTGCTTATTCCGACGATTTGTGACGCCATCTTGTTTATTGTCGATCTATTTTAATAAAACAAGACATGAATATGAAATTGGTTCATTTTGTGTTTTTTAAATGCAAGAAATGTGTATAAACTTATAAATACTTTATTGAGAGCGTCGTTAATCACGTTGGTTGGCAGTGCCCGATTTGTGGCACCATCTATTGCTAGAATTTATTACTAAAATCGAAAAGCGAGCTATGAATGTACACAATATCAATGATTTCCATCATTTAATATAAAAATAAATATCATTTTCTGTATCTATTTAGTCTATTTATGTATTTTAAAGATTAAAAAATTCCTTTGCCAAACAGTAGTGACATCCATTGACCTTTTCCCACAACATTATCCAGTTAATCTCTGTTTTATATTCTGTCTGTTGGCTGATGACAACATTAGGCTTTGTGCATGTTTGTAAGAAATTGATTTTGCAAGTTGCTAATAGTTGCATCAATGAAATAAATTTTTATTTTTATTTTTGAAAAAGGCCTAAGACTTGCAAACATAGATCAATATTTCAAGTCAAGTTGTTTGTTTGCACTTGCACAGCATGGTCACCCCTGGAGCTGAGGTTGAGGTGTTCTTTTCATCCTATTGTTTTGCATGGCCCCTCATTTTGGTTGGCCTCAAATACCAAATTGGTTGGTTGGTCACAACCACTTAGTTATCCTGGTGACAATAGTCTTTGTTGGTGTTAGCAACAATGGTTTCAACTTATCTGTCTAGGGTGGCATGTGGTGAGCAAACCTGACCCAGGGCACAGGTTAGTGTTTATAGCTGCTGTCTTTGAAATGCTTTTTCTTAATGTTTTGCGACTGGGAGGATGGAATTGTTTCTGTTTTTTGTTTATTTGGGTTCGGGTTTGGTTTGGTTGTGTAGATGGATGTGCAGGGGAGAAATGGAATTAGTGGGTTGATCAATAAATGGAATTTTGTAGGGTTTTTTTTGTAAAAGGGATTTTTTTGTTTTAGAGTTTGTGGGTTATGGTGTGTGGATTTTTTTAATGGACTAGGTGAATTAGTCTGTCTGTAAGTTGCATTTTTTTGGGTTTAAAATTTATTTGTTTTAAAGTTGTATTTTTGAGTCAGAAATACTAATTATATTTTCTGGATGTTAAAAATGTAAAAAAAAACGTATTTTTCTGCCTAAAAATTTTATTTTTCAGCCTAAAAATTTTATTTTTCTGCCTAAAAAATGTATTTTTCACCCTAAAAATGTATTTTTCTGCCTAAAAGATGTAAAAAATGTAAAAACCTATTTTTCTGCCTAAAAAAATGTATTTTATCTGCATAAACAATTAAATTTTTGGATCTAAAGTTGCATCTTGTGATCTAAAAAATGTTTGTCTAAAGTTAATTTTTTTTGCTTAATCTAAATTTGCATCTTTTTTTTGCTTAAAATTTTATTTCTCAAGTCTAAAAATTGCAAAATTTTGGCCTTTAAATTCCATTTTTCGGCTCTTAAATTACCTAGTTCCGTCTAAAAACTCAAGTTTATGCGTCTAAAATTTTACCATTCTGCCTAAAAATTGCATTATACCGTGTAGATATCAAACTAAATTCACTTCTAGCTAAAATTGCATCGCTTTTCGACAAAAATTGCATTGCTTCTGCACACCCTGCCACACTTCAAAACCCAATCCAGCATTTTAATTGAAGCCTCATCAAATCGTGTAAACTCTAAACCACTCTCCAGTGATTGATTGATTGACCCTTCCACCTTCTCCACTCCACCCAAATCCAATCTCATCCACACCAAAACTCTTTTTAACATTCAAATCTCCAAAACATAATCAGTTGCAAATTCAACGCTTCTCGGGGTGCCCCAAAATCCCAAAAAAGTTCAAATTGGCCCCAAAAAGGGCCCCACGGTCCACCAATCCTCTTCTGGTGTCCAATAACATAAAAAATGTCTCAAATATTTTCAAAAAACAGCCTCAGGAACCAAAATCCTATTCTGACATGCAAATAAAACCAAATAACATCAAAAGTGCCCCAAATTTCATCAAAAAGTGCGCCAAATTTCATCAAAAAGTGCGCCAAATTTCATCAAAAAGTCCCCAAATTTCATTAAAAAGGGCTCCAAAGAGGGCGCCAAAAAAGCCCCCTAAAATGGCCCCAAAAATTGCTTCAAAAAGGGCCCTACAAACCAAAATCCTCTTCTGACATGCAAATGAAACCAAATAACATCAAAAGTTGCCCAATTTTCATCCAAAAGGACCCCAAAAAGGGCCCCAAAACCCAACCAAAAAGGCCCCAAAAAGGGCCCCACAAACCAAAATACTCTTCTGACATGCAAATGAAACCAAATAAGATGAAAAGTGGCCCAAATGTCATCCAAAAAGACCCCAAAAAATGGCTCCACCAACGGCCCCTCCAAAGGCTCCATAAAGGGCCCAAAAAGGCCCCAAAAAGGGCCCCAAAAAGGGCCTCAAAAAGGGCCTCAAAAAAGCACCAAAATCCCTCCCTACTGCGCAAATAAAACACAATAACATGAAAACCAAGACACAGGGCCCCCAAAACGGGCCCCCCCCCCTCATGATAAATTGTATTCTCCGTTTAATCTGAAACGTAACGTTAGTTGTGTGCGCTTGGAATGTTATCGTAGGTGTAGTTAAGAGGTGTACATCTTCATCGAAAATGCGAGTGCAAGTGAGTGGCCTCGAGGGACGGGACTGATGATACAGTGGATGCAGTCTTGTTAGCACACTGTCTAATTATGCATTCATGAGCTTATCCGGGGGCTTGTTCGCGCTGGGTGGGCTCGACTCAAACGACGGCGCGAATCGATCAAGAAATCCAACGTTCAATTCAATTTGCACGCGACAAAGTGAAAACGAAACTTTAAAAACGAGTTTGCGCGCACGTTTTAATGAGTTTCCTTCAATTGCGAGGCAAATACACAAGTTGGCTGCCCCGCTTTGCCTTTATTTTCTCCTTTTTAATCAACTAGTCATGTGGTGTCACGATGGGACTCGCCTCCGTTTCCCATTGATTTTCCTGCCAAGTTCGTCTCGAGGGCTGCGCAAGTCGAAATAAATTAAAACTCGTGTTGTGGCGAATTATTTCGCACCGATCTCGGGTTCCTCGAAAACAATTAACACTCGTGTCTATCAAAATCTAAAAAAAAAAAAAAAAAAAAAAAAAAAAAAAAATATTTTGATTTTTTTAAAAAAATATTTTTTTAAAAAATATTTTTAAATAAAAAATTTCAAAATTTTAAAATTTTGAATATTTTGTTGGGTAAATTGAATTGTGAGGTTCGGTGTGGAGCCTGGTGGTTGATTAGTGTTTTTGTTGGTGGACTCGGGCCCACCAGAGTCGTGGGTGACCCCGGGCTGCCGTGTGACGTGACCTGACAACTCCCCTTGTTCATCAAGCAGCGAGCAATGCAGGGAAGTGTTTGCTGCTCCTGCGCGCAGTTTATGTGATTGTTTGGTAATCGAGCCATTACGAGGCAAGACTAAGTGGCTGTGGCTCAAACACTTAGTGGCTTTTGGTGAAATTTTTAAGTTTTTTTTTTTTTGGGAGTTTAGATGTTTGGTGTGTTGTTGGAGTGGTGGTTGTACAGACTAATAAGGAGTAAAAGACGGAATAGACAAGTCGTTTATGCGTGTTTGTGCATAAGTAAGCAAATGTTTTCATGGTTTAGTTGTGTGTTTGTGGTAAAGCACATGGTTTTTGTGTTCTTTATTGGGTTTTTGCATGGTTTTCGTAGTTTTGCTTCTGTTTTTGAGTGATTTTCATGGTTTTGCTTCTGTTTTTGAGTGATTTTCATAGTTTTACTTCTATTTTTGCATGCATTTCATGCTTTCAGTTCAATTTTTGTATGATTTTCATGTTTTTGCTTCAATTTTTGCATGATTTTTATGTTATTGCTTTTTATTTTTGCACGATTTTCATGTTTTTGCTTCTTATTTTTGCACGATTTTCATGTTTTTGCATGATTTTCATGGTTTTACTTCTATTTTTGCAAGCATTTCAAGCTTTTGGTTCAATTTTTGTATGATTTTTCATGTTTTTGCTTCAATTTTTGCACGATTTTCATGTTTTTACTTCTATTTTTGCACAAAAATACATCATCATGTGTCAATGCTTTAATTTTTGTATGAACAGACATCATTTAGGTGTTTTTGCTTCTGTTTTTGCAGGATATACAATAGACCTTTTAATGTTAAAGAAAACTATTTCTATGTAAATAAATCGCATTTGCTTGGTTTTGGAAATAAAATATTTTTTTAAGTAAATACGATTTGTGTGGTTAAAAAACCATTTTGTATGTAAATATATATATATATTAAATGTTGTAAATTCATGTTTAAAAAAATATTGCTGTGGATAAACTGTCTTGTGCAAATATAAACAAATTTCAAGCTGATTAAAAAAATGTAATTGCGTATAATTAAACAATAAATTTAACTCAATTCAATTGATTTTAATGCAGTGGAAAAGAAACCTAAAAAGTCAAGATAAAATCACAAAATCTAGGAAAACCAAAAAAATCAGCAAATTGACAAAAAGTCAACAAAAAACCCAAAAAATCAACAAAAAACTAAAAAAGTCAACAAGAAACCAAAAAATCAACAAAAAACTAAAAAAGTCAACAAGAAACCAAAAAATCAACGAAAGAACCAAAAAGTCCAAAAAAAAACCAAAAAAATCAACACAAATACCAAAAAAATCAACAAAGAACCAAAAGAACCAAAAAACGCCCAAAATATCAACAAAAAACACCAAAATAATTAACAAAAACCAAAAAAATCAACAAAAAACCAAAAAAAAGCCCAAACCACCAACAAAAAACCAAACAACCCAACGAGAAACCCAAAAAAAAAACGAAAAACCCAAAAAGAACCAACAAAAATCGAAAAAATCAACTAATAACAAAAACCCAACTAAAATAAACCAAAACTAAAAACCTCTCTTCAACAAAACAAAAATAATAAAATCAATTTTTTTACAATATCCCAAAAAAAAGAAAAAAAAAAAACACATTTAGGGCGTGTCCTTCGTGCCCGCGACGCCGATTTGGAATCCCCGTATGGGAAATACTTTTAATGAAATGTGCGCCTCGCGTGCTGTTCCACCCTCGCTCGCATCCCGCTCTCCAGGGACCCCCTCAATACACCCCGTCCCCCGTAATAGTCGCCCGCGTACGGGCCAGATGGCAGCGACCATCAATAACGCGCTAATAAGAAGAAACGCTACACGTGCGCACCCTGCAGCCTCGTGTTAGCGACTCCCATGTTTACGGATCACGTGTCACTTGTTATTGCACTCCTTGTCATCAGACACGACGTTTGTCCGTCTCGGGTGCCTCGAGCACCCTCCAAACTGCGTTCCAGCGCGGCGTTTGCCAGTTCGACGCGGGTCGGCGCGCCTTTGATATAATATGCACGTATGCAAATGCAAACAAATCGCGCGCTTAATTATTCCGCCTAATAAATTGAGAAACGGGGAAAGGGGAAAGAGAAAACGAAAGAAATCTTTTCGGTTGTGGCCAATTGTTGGTTGTTTGCTTTGGTTTTTGCTTCGAGGAGATGATGTCTGTGTAAATGTTTGGTGGGGAATGAATTTGCATTTTTTTTATCTTGGGTTTTTGGAAGTGGCTTAAGTTGGGTATTTCGCTTTTAGGTTTTTTGTTTTTTAATTTTGGGTTGTTTTTGTTTGTTTTTGTGGTTTTATTGGCTTTTTTGGCAGGTGTTTTGGATTTTGTTGTTTTGAATAAGCGAAATAAGCACTTTTGGGTATATTTCTGGAAGTGGCTTGAGTTGGGTATTTCGCTTTTAGGTTTTTTTTTTTTAATTTTGGATTATTTTTGATTGTTTTTGTGGTTTTATTCGCTTTTTTTGGCAGGTATTTTTGATTTTGGTGTTTTGAATAAGCAAAATAAGCACTTTTGGGTAGATGTGTTTTGTAGTTTGTGGTTTTTTTGTGTTTGGTGTTTTTGGTGTCAATTTTGGGACTAGGAACAAGGAGAAGTTACATAAGTAGAAGGTTTGATGGTTTAAATTGAGTAAAAGTAGGATTTGATTTTTTTCTATTAAATTTAAACTTTTTTTTTCCTCAATTTTTGGTCTAAAATAACCGCAAACAGCTAAAACAAAAACTATAATTGAAATAAACTAAGTTTTAATTTTTCTCTCTCAAATTTTAGCTCTTAAAACCAATTAAAAACAAAAATTCTGAAAACCCAAAATTGACAAAAACTACATTTCAATTCTCCTTTCCTAAATTTCCAGTCCAAAACAACCAAAAACACCAAAAACAAAAAACTATAATTAAAATAAACTGAATTGAAATTTTTCCACACAAAACTTTACGCCCAAAAACAACCAAAAACACTAAAACCAACCTATAATCGAAATAAACTAAATCCCCATTCCTCTCCTCCAAATGCCACACCCAATAACACCCAAAAACACCAATAACAAAAATTCTTAATCCCCATAATCGACAAAACCAAAAAAAATCAAAAATCCCATACCCAAAAAACACCCAAAAACACCAAAAACAAAAATCTTTAATCCCCATAATCGACAAAACCAAAAAAATAAAAAATCCCCATAATCGACTAAACCAAAAAAAAATCCAAAATCCATAATCCCCATAATCGACAAAACCAAAAAAATCAAAACCCAAAAATCAAAAAATCAAAAAAATCAAAAAAAATCAAAAAATATCAAAAAAACCAAAAAAAAAATCCCAACCCCACCCCAAAACACCCCCCAAACGGTCAAAACTGACCTCCCATCCACCTCAATCAAAACATTCATCATTCAATCACATCCAATCATCCTCAAAACCCCAAAAAACCAAATCAAATTAAAAAAAAAAAAAATTCTAATAACCAGTTGCCGCTGCATGATCAAATGCAGGAACTTAGCAGCGCCTCCCCGTGCAAGTGTCCCGGCACGGCCAAACTATTAGGGACTCTAATTACATAAAACCAAAGCCAGGTCTGCGCGGAATGTTGCCCCTACCAAAAGACCACCGGCGTCGAGGCCGCGGGAGTCCGGCGCGAAATGACGGCCGCTGTGCCACGTAATAGGAAAAGTATGGAGTGCCTGTACCCGAGCCTGCCTGTCATGGATCCTCCAACCTCCCCCTCCTCGCTAATGGCCCGAGGGGAGGGAGACAAGGCGCTTGTTAAACTCAGCAGGAAAACACCCAGACACAGACACCTGGTTACAGCAATTTATGGACGCGAGTGGATCAGCAACCGCGCGCTGCTTTTCGCACGATTTTCGCGCTAATTTCGTGCGGATTTCGTTCGGTTTGGTGGGGGGTGGGCGCCGGGTGGGTGGATGTGGGGTTTGTTGGGTTTTTTTGGTCGGGTTAAGTTGGTTTTTGGAGAATTTGGTGATGTGGAATGTGCAGTTTTGTGCGAGGGGTTTTGGGGTTTTTTGGTTGGAATTGTGGTCGGGTGGATTCTTTGCGTGGGTGTTTGTTGTGTAATGTGCAGGGTTTTGTCGTTTTGTGGTGATTTTTGGGGGATTTTGTCTTTTATGGAGCAGATTTGTCGTTTTTATAAAGCAAATTTGGCAAATTTTGACATTTGTATGCCTGATTTTGCCATTTATATGGCAAATTTGGCCTTTATTTCATTGAATTTTACTTCTTGTATTGCTAATTTGGCCTTTTATATGGTAAATCTTCCCTTTCTAAGCCAGATTTTGCCTTTTCTATAGCAAATTTGGCCTTTATTTCAAAGAATTTTTCTTCTTGTAATGCAAATTTGGCCTTTTAAAGGCAAATCTTCCCTTTTTATTGCAAATTTTGCCTTTTGTGTGGCAAATTTTGACATTTATATGCCAGGTTTTGCCTTTACTTGTACATATATGGCAAATTTTTGCCTTTTGCATGGCAGTTCTTCCCTTTTTATTGCAAATTTGGCCTTCCATATGCCAGACTTTGCCTTTTGTATGGCAAATTTTGCCTTTCTTTCAAAGAATCTTTCTTCTTGTATTGCAAATTTGGCCTCTATGTAGATTTTGCCTTTTATATGACAGATTTTGCCTTTCTTATGCCAAATCTGCCTGAATTATTACTGATTTCTAAACATCTGTACACACATTTACAAAAATACAAACATTTTTCTTTCCAATTGCATCATTACTCACAAATAAATAAATAATGCATAAAATGCATATAAAAAAAATGATAATTTCTTTCCCTACTAATTAAAAAGGATTATTGTGAAACCAAAATCAAGATGGAATTGTGTGGCAGTGGAGGAGAAATTAAATTTCCTTGTCGCCGATCCCGGGAGACGTCCAGTTGCGAGAAGCGTCCAATCGATGTCCATGTTGTGAGATTTAGCAAATCAATTTAAATTGAGGCTTGCTAATAAATCAGTGCATGAATAATGAAACATACTGGGCTGTGCAACTTGAATCAAACTTAAACAAAACCATTAAAAATAATAACAACAATTGTTTTACAACTTTTCCATGTGTTGTGCTAATGGTATTCGGCTAATAGGGCCAAATGGGTGTGATATTTGCAGTGATTTGTGGTGTGGCAGGTGATAAATGAATGTCATAAAAGTGTATGGATTTTTTTTTTGCCTGGAAAAATGTTTTTTGCAATTTTTTTCTTAATTTTTTTTGTTTTCTTTGAATTTTTTGGGTTTTTGGGCTTGGCTTTGCTGCATATCTTGAATTAAATTAAAAATTGGGATTCTGTTAAGCCTTTTTTCGTGTTTATTTGGATTTTTGAAGTGTCAAATCGTCGCCAGGCGTCGTTTGATTAAGTCGGCCATTTGCAAAGATGGCGCGTGCACGTGTTGCTTTCGTATGCATGAAACAGTATTGTTTCGTGTGTAAAACTGTTTGTCTTTACGAAAAATTGAATTAGGGTGTTTGTAAACTTCATTTAAACCTATTTTTATTTGATATTTAAGATATTTAATTTATATTTTAAAAAAACCAAGAAATTTCATCAAAATAGCGAAATTTCGGCCTATTTCGTCAACTTTTTAATCTTTTTAAATCAAAAACTGTAAACTCTGACCGATCTTTACACCATTTACATCATTTTGTGCGTAAATAATCGCAAATCATTGAATAAAATCGATTTTAAAAGTGAAATTTTGGTCTGAATTGCTTCCCCATGCTTTTCCTACAGCAAGTTTTGTACAGCCAAAAAATGTTCATTAATTTTGGAGATGATTCACCCAGATTTTCAAGGACCATGTGTTGGTTCTGGCAAATATTGATTGCTATTGATTGGTTTTGCCTGCACAAAAATAATCCCAAGATAATTACAAGGTAGAGCATTAAATAAAAGAAATGTTCAACTATTTATGCATAAATTATCTGTGCAGACAGTTTTCTTTTTTTCCCCATTCAGAAAAGGGAGTTGCTGTGTGACAAGAGGTTTTTGGCTTTGACATAACAACTTGTGACAAAGGAGGAGGGGGTTGTCAAAACTGTCTGTTTTTTCAGCCAAACATGTGTGTTAAAGGAACCTCAATCAATTCCAGAATAAGATCTTGATCTGTTTACCTTTTTTAAAACTTGAATTTGATATTTGTGTGCTTTGTTTTTATTGAATTTGATATTTATGTACTTTGTTTTCATTGAATTTGTTATTTATTTATCTTTAGTCTCATTGAATTTGTTATTTATTTATCTTTAGTCTCATTGAATTTGTTATTTATTTATCTTTAGTCTCATTGAATTTGATTTTTTTTTGCTTTGTTTTCATTGAATTTACAGTTTATTTACCTTTAATTTAGTTGAATTTACAGTTTATTTACCTTTAATTTAGTTGAATTTGATTTTTTTTTGCTCTGTTCTTTTTGAATTTTCCATTTCTTTGTTTTATTTCATTGAATTTGCCATTTCTTTGTTTTATTTTCATTGAATTTTCCATTTCTTTGTTTTATTTTCATTGAATTTTCCATTTCTTTGTTTT